>JACEEZ010011204.1:130469-190469 GCA_016584305.1 Chionoecetes opilio
ATTAATAAGGAATACTTAACAAAGGACAAGTATCTTCTACACCCTTACTGTATTTCCCTAAAATATAACCACAGGTATAACATCATGTTAGATGACATGAAGTTTGTAAAACTCATTATTTTCCTTTTGCAGGAATTTCTCAAGTGCATGCAGAACATGCAGCAAGGTGGGACATGCAACCAAGCCTTCCACACTCTGGGGGACATGACCACCCTCAGGAAAAAAATCAAGGAAATCATGTGGACGCCTAGTAGCTGCCTTATCTCGGATGTCGTCGAAGGGTAAAGAGGCATTCAGCGAGGCCTTTGTGCCGCAAACAGCGTAACCAAGATACTTAAACTCCAAAGTAATGCTTGAGGATTTGCCAAAAACACCAACAAAGAGGGTTGGCTTCCTGGAGTCTTTTAAGAATGTGCAAGAAAGCTTCCGAAGCATGGCTCCTCAAGACATAAGGAGAGAGAGGCGAGATCCCCTTCATGAAGCATGTCGAAGGTGAATAGCTTTCTAAATAACATCTTGCTGTGGTCTCGATTATGAGGCGAAGGAATGTATTGCCTCGCTCCTCTCAGATACACGACTCTGCGCCGTTGGAGGATAATGCAGACACAACCTGTTCCTGAGGTCTTTGAAAAAGTGATCATATATGTGACAGTGCCTAATTGTGCCTGAACATGTTATCTGGTGAATTTCTGTGGAATGAACGTCACACGAAAACTACATGTTATCAGTCTCTCGCGTAAGACAATAGTGTCGATATTGAAGAGAAAACGTTTTTCATCAAGGAAACTTGAGAGAGAGAGAAAAAAAAGTTCATATTATATAATATGTGTGTGTAAATATATGGGCCAACACTGCTGAAATGAAATTATTTGTCGCTGGCTGAAGCAACACATCTGCTTAAGTGTGGGCATTCAGATGGATCTTGTTGTGCCCAGTAATGAAAGGTGGCAGAAAAAAACTGCTTTGGGGCAAAATGAACTGATCATCCCAGTTCCAGATTCAGGACACTCTATAACCCTGATCTTCATTTTTGCCGCAAACCTTTACTTATGGCACTTTTCATAGATGGTGCCTTTGCCTACTCAGACACCGAATGTCTAAGATGATGCTTACACTGAATGTTTTGAGGCTGTCTACCCACATACTTACTTGCTCATGCACTCCCTAACTCCCTCCATCCTCCCCCCCCCCCTCTCTCTCTCTCTCTCTCTCTCTCTCTCGCTCTCTCGCTCTCGCTCTCGCTCTCGCTCCCTCTCTCTCTCTCTCTTCTCTCTCTCTCTCTCCTCTCTCTCTCTCTCTCTCTCCTCTCTCTCTCTCTCTCTCTCTCTCTCTCTCTCTCTCTCTCTCTTTCTCTCTCTCTCTCTCTCTCTCAGTGCATGAACGGAGAGCACCATTTTTTTCGATGATGTACTGTCAAGATATGTTTCTTTTAATGTATATACATCTTTCTTTAAGTATATTATAATGCTTTAATCTAGCCACAAACCTCCACCACTCATAGGCAGAAGTGAGCAAATTACTTGAAATAATTCATCTCACGTTACATTTGGCTAAGCTGCAGCATGATGAATAAGTATGATGGTATGTGCAGTATTGTATATACTTTACAATACTGCACTTACTTAAATCTTGTTTGGCCCAAGACTACTCAAAGAAGATGTATTTATTTTGTGGTGGATTTATGGTGTTGGTTAATTTATCAAAAACCTCATCCCCATGCATCGTCACCAATTAGCCTATGCACTAACATTCTATCCCTTGGTCTGAGTCCCTTGTGTCCCGGCACCTTCATCATCTTTCATATCTTCATTCAGCCAGGTGTCTGTGATATAGTCATTAACCAGGAAAAAGGTGTTTCTAGTTTTATGCAGACACAATCTGGCATTACTTGTGTATATTTCAATAATCATCACCATTTAGATGTATATTTCCATTTGCAAAGGTAAAGCTGAGCACATACTCATATATCAAAGTAGGGAACGAGAGAATGTCTCTCTATCATTGCAGTCAATCATAAAGTATTTATAGTTCTTTCGATGTTTTCATTACTTGTCAATGAAGTTAGTCTTAAGGGCGCAGAGGAGGCCATGGCGGTCTATTCTCATTTATTCCTCATCATAAGTGTTATATACCTGTATGGGGCCATCACACACCCTAAACTATAATTTGTATATGCATTTAGTTTAAATTGTGACTCTCCCGCAAATATGACTCAAGCCAAGACAAAAGCGTACTCGTAGCTTTTAGAGTTGCAAGGTCACCCCGATCAAGGTCTGATTCGCCTGTATGGTGAAGTTTCATAAACTTATATATATTCTTTCTAAAATCAACGCAGTTCAAATATCATGAAGATAGTAATTCGGACTTATATGCATTTATATATGGACGTATGCCTGTATGTATGTAGGTAGCCTATGTATGTCGTCAGGGGTCTAACTCAGTATGCAGAGTTTAAACCCCGGTTCTTTTAGATTATCCAAACTATGACATAGGTAGGTGAAATAATGCACAAGTTCCCAGTTTCATTATGTATAATATATACCGAACAACAAACAAAACAAACAAAAAACAAATGTGGTATTAGGATAAAGGCGGAGAGACGCTTGTGTGCCCCAACTAATAGGACTAGGCACAGAGGCAGCTCTTCACGACAGGCGCTCAAAAAGCCGCAGGTGGAAGGCTTGGACGCCGGGTGACGCAGGGTGCGTATATCAGGATTATGGACCTGAGAGGAGGTGGTAGCCGGAATGAAACTAACAGCGGGACCACACACATAAAACTCCCTTCACACATTCCATAATCGAGCCACGATAGCGCCACCAATATGATTATTGACGCTATCGTGAAATTTGTCCACGATAAACGCAGACCACGATAGCCTCACAACAATGTCACGCTGCCTGTACGCAGGGCTTGAAAACGAAATAATTTCTCAAACGGTTCGTTCCGATCAGAAACAGTATTATTAACGTTTCGTTTTTCGTTCCTCCTCCCAACATAACGTTCCTGAACCGGTTAGAACGAAATGAAAACCAGTTAGAACGTTATTCTCAAACCATGTAATGAATATGATATTAGCCCTAATAGATAATAATGCCTATACATGACTACATTTTTATAGATGGTAATAAAGCCATACATTTCATGGTGCATAATATCCAACAAAATCAAACCCTTAGATGTAAGAACTATATTGTTATACGACTTAAATAAGGCAACACATTTACATATACAATACAGGAAGCGTAGTGTAGGAGTATGCAATCTCAGTCGTCGTAAAGAAATGAATCTAATTATTTATTAATATTATATATGGTAAAACTATATTAATTCGTAATATCACCAGCCCACTATTTAAATAAACCTAATCAATGAAATCAATGACTACATGTGGTACTCCAAGGACTCGAACTTAGGACACTCACACCGAAATTCGGCGCACCAAGCATTAGACTATGAACACAGTTAAAAATTTAAGCACATACTCACGATAATAATCCCTTTTCGAATACTGGATATTAATATATAAGCATATTCTTAAACCAAACTGCAGTATAATATTTTAACGATTGCACGATTGGTAGGTGTAATAAAATAAGGGAACGTGATGCATATCACGAAGACATAAATTCATAATTATATAAGGTAGAAAATAGTTATTCTTCACAAATTAAATGAAAAGTGGTGCATATGATACTATTTGAAACAAAACCACATCGTCAATTGCCAAGTGAACAAATACAGTAGACTTAATTAATGTATGTATGTAATACAGATGCATTTACAACTTAAATCATTTGGCTACTGGAAGTGAAAATGGATTAGTGACCAAGTATGGCATGGAACGAAAAAATAACGTTATTAACCTACAGGGATTTTAAAATAGCGTTTTTGCTCCGGAACAGTAAATATGATACCGTTTTCGTTTCCGTTTTTGTTCCGAGCATAATTTCGTTCGTTTCGGTTTTCGTTTTCGTTCCCTTAAACCGTTTCCAAGCCCTGCCCGGGCTGTACGTATGTGTCATGACGGTCGTAAGATGGTCACGATGGAGTCATGACAGCTGTAAGACTATGTCACGAATGGAAAATCAACGGTCATTTTGTCGTCACGATAGAGTTACGATAACCAAGACAGTGCTATGACGGTGCCATGAACGTATCACGATAGCGTCAAGAGCCATGCCTCATGCAACATGCCTCACACGTGGGTGGGTGTTGCCATGGTGATGGAGAAGGAAAGGGGGCTAGAGATGAAGGTGGGAGAAACAGGGCTGTGTTGGTAATGGAGAAGGGGGGAAACGGGGGAGGGGGGTTGTAATAAAGAAGGGGGTGATGGTGTTGGTGGGGAAACGGGGGGGGGGGGGGGTGAGTGGTTAAAACGGGGGTGGATCCACCACCCACCCCCTACTCCCTATCCCCTTCCCCCATCACCACGTGGTCATGGGAGTACGGGGAAGGGAGTAGAGGGTGGGTGGAGGTGAATGAGAAAGGGAGAAGAAGGCGGAAGGGGGTGCAAAAAATGGGGGGAGGTAGGATTGGAGGCGCGCGTAACAGTTTCTTATCGTCACGATAGACATATGACGATCACGATAGTGTCACGAAGCTGCTACATAGATAACGATAGCGTTACGATAGACTTACGATAGCGCTGCGTTGGGTACAAAAATCGGGGAGCTTACCGATTTTTTACTGCACGCACTAACTTTTCGTGGCCTCGGCCGAACGCGTCACGAGCGTCACGTTCGGTCACGATGGACCCATAACCAGGACCATGACGGCGCTGCGCATTGCATTGTTGGCGCGTTCGTGGTTCCATTATGGAATGTGTGAAGGGGGCATAAGCCAAGGCAGATTAGAGGCACGCATAGATCCCCAGCATGGAGCGGTAACGCCGACTTCCAGGCTTCCACAGATTGCAGGGCATGGAGCGGTACCACTGGCTTCCAGGCTTACACAGACTACGGGGCATGGAGCGCTAACGCTGGCTTTAAGGCTTGCAGAGGCTATTTATATGGAGAGCAGGAGTTGAGTCCACACACAATATACTGTATACGGTGGAGTCCACCACAGTAAAATTGAAATGTAAACACAATATAAACAAAAGTGGGGAGCAGAGCTAAATCCATACTACTTACTATACATACCATACCTACTATTCGTGGACTACTTGTTCGTCTTACTAATGCAAGAGATAACCAGTATTTTCATTCGTTCATCCCTTTCACTGATAAATTCTGGAACTTTCTTGTTTTGTTTTTCCATATTCCTACTACTCAATTTTTTTTTTCAAGAGAGGAGTGTCAAGACATTCCAAGACAAGGCAATTCCTTAACTAACTTAGACAGCCGCCCTTTCTATATTTTCTTACTGTCTTCTTTATTTATAGGGACTGGCAGCTAGCGGGCTTTTTTCCCCTGGCCAGTCCCTTGAGATGTACAAAAAAACTAGTTTGTATGGAGAGCTGAGTGATCAAGACCGTGAATCAAGCGGCACAAGCAGTGGCGTACCGAGGGGGGGGGGGGGGCCATGCCCCCCCCCCTTTTGCAAGGAATAGATAATTAGAAGTATATTTTATATATATATATTATATATATATATATATATATATATATATATATATATTGGCCCCCCCCTTTTCAATTTTCTGGTTACGCCACTGGGCACAAGTAAGCTCAGTTTGTTGCTTCTTGCTTCGAAGCACGATCCGAGCTACTTAATTTACACCCACGCACACACTAACTAAGCTATTAGGTGGTTAAATGAGGGAAACACACAGTAGTCCTTGACATACGTATGTAAGTGTGATTGCATGTATACACATGTAATACAGTTTCAAATACCTAATAAATTTGAAAAAAACTGATAAGCAAGATTAAACATTTGGTAACGATTTAAAAAAAGCTTTAAAATCTTTCAGAGATCACTAAACCTCTCATATTCTCACTTTATGACTTCCATCTGTTTGACTCCATACTCCATCCTTGACTCTTACCAATTCCTCCATTTTTATAACATAAAGTTTGTGGAAAGATAGATAGAGAGATATGTATATGCAAAGATATACGAGTACGTATATGTATTACCAAATACATAAACTTTTTTTCCTTCCTGTAAGTTGATATTGGATCATTGGCAATACCTTCTCGTCAATTACACAAACAACTAAAACAATTCCTATATTTAAATAATTTCATGTATATTATTACCTGATCAATATATCTGTGTGTGTGTGTGTGTGTCTGTGTGTCTGTGATGTGTTGACTGACCCAACCATGTAGTACATATGTGAGGAGAGGGGAGTAATGCACAACTCTTCGGCTACCGTGAATGATTTAAGACCCTAAGGGAGGTGCCCTGCTACACCTGGAACCTAAAAGTGGATTTGTCTTTTTACTCTGATCTGCAACACTTTGAAAAGATCCAATGAAATATGCAAAGAAAAGATGGCATTATTATTTCCATATAGATAATAGTCATGCGGGGAGAAAAAAACTTTACGGTCATCTCTTCTATGTTGATGGATTACGTAACGCTTTTAAGTCAAAGTTCCAAACCTTCACTTCAACATATTTAGTATATTGGGTAACGAGTCATTATTTTTTTTTTTCTTCTTTTTACGTTGGAGCCTATATCGCCTGTAGGCTATTCTTCTTTTTCCTTGAGGGCTCAGTTGGTTGGCCTTGCACATCTGAAACCTGAGTTTACCTGTCATGGTTTACTCTCGCCCGTGGTGGCGCAGGCTAGATTTTTATAGTGACACCTGTGATGGTTTTGACCTTGGGCTTATGTTGCCACCTGGTGCCCTCAGCCGCAAGTGTGGTCGCAGTCAAAAGGTGCGGTTCATGTAGCATGTGGGTATCTTCGGCCACTCGACGATGAAAGAAACAGTTGCTCCTGGCTGGACTTAAACTCCGGCAGGACCTTGTGCTCACAACTACCAAGCTCTTATCCACCTCGTTAAAGATGGTTGAAAGAGTTGCTCCCGACAGAATTCGAACTCAGGACATCGAGCTCACCACTCGGCCACCGCTTCCCCAAATTACTTTTTTCTTTTTTTTACATCACAAATCCGTTACATCCCCTTTCCGTCAAGGGGAAAAAAAGGAGGTAACAAAAAGCCCACTTAGTTGCCAATCGCTATAAAGAAGACAGTAAGAGAAAAAAGAAAGGGGTGGGCCAATGTAGTTCGGAATGTGTCTTGTCACTCCTCCTAAAAAGATTTAAATCGTAGGAAGGTGGAAAAATAGAAACAGGAAGAGAGTTCCAGAGTTTACCAGTGAAAGGGATGAAAGAGTAAAGATAGTAATTAACTCTTGTATTAGAAATATGGCCAGAATAGGGATAAGAACATAAGAACATAAGAAAATAAGGAAGCTACAAGAGGCCGCGAGGCATACACGTGGTAGTTCCTGTCACCTAACACTACCTACATCCATCTTCCATCCCCATCCATGAACCTGTCCAGCCCCTCTTTAAAGCTCCCCAATGACTCAGCACTAACTACCTGTCTACTGAGTCCATTCCACTCATTCACCACCCTATTTGTGAACCAGTTTTTCCCTATTTCCTTCCTAAATCTACGCCCTTCCAGCTTGAATCCATTACTTCTTGTTCTACCCTGGTTAAAAGCCGTAAGAACTTTTCCTACCTCTCCTTTATTAAATCCCTTTATCCACTTAAAAACTTCCATCAGATCGCCCCTTACTCTGCGTCTCTCGAGTGAGTGTAACTTTAATAACTTCAATCTCTGCTCATAACTAAAGTTACGTATCCCTTGTATCATTTTGGTCATCCTTCTCTGTACTGATTCTAACAATCCATCCTGTAATATGGAGACCAAAACTGAACCGCATAGTCTAGGTGAGGTCTGACTAGAGCCAAATAAAGCTTTAGAATAATGTCCGCACTTCTACTTTTAGCACTTCTGGTAATGAATCCTAACACTCTATTAGCTCTATTTCTAGCTTCAATGCATTGTTTCCTAGGTCGGAGGTCTGGGCTCACCCTCACTCCAAGATCTTTTTCACCTTCTGATCTTTTCAGCGATACATTGCGTATGGTGTATCTTTTACCAGGGTTCTTTCTACCAACATTCATAACGCTGCACTTATCAATATTAAATTCCATCTGCCATCTGACTGCCCACGCATTAAGTTTATCTAAGTCTCCCTGCAATATGTTTACATCAGACTGTGATCCAATAATCCTACCTACCTTAGTATCATCAGCAAACTTGCTGATATCACTGTTAATCCCACTATCCAAGTCGTTGATGTAAATCAAAAATAGTAATGGACCCAAAACAGACCCTTGTGGAACTCCACTCGTTACCTGCCCCATTCAGATTTAGAACCATTAATTGTAACCCTTTGTTGCCTATTACTTAGCCAAGCTCTGATCCAACGAAGAACCTTCCCATCTATTCCATGAGCCTTAACCTTATTTAAGAGTCTCTCGTGTGGTACTTTGTCAAATGCCTTACTAAAGTCCAAATATATTATATCATAGTCCTTATCATTATCTACCGTCTCATAAACTTTCCTATAAAAACTCAATAAATTGGTGAGACATGACCTACCCTTGGTGAATCCATGTTGTGAATCATTGATCAAACTATATTTATCTAAGTGCTCTCTAATGTTTTTTGCAATAATAGATTCCAATAATTTACCTACCACTGACGTTAGACTTACGGGTCGATAATTTGACTTTAGTCCTCTGTCTCCCTTCTTAAATATTGGAACAACATTTCCTTTCCTCCACAATAATGGCACATCGCCTATCTCAACCGATTTCCTAAAAATGTGCACTAACGACTCACTAGCAACCTCCTTGCATTCCTTTAATACCCTGGGATACACTTCATCTGGTCCTGATGATTTAAAAATTTTCATTTTATCTATACCCTCTTCCACCATTTCCCTAGTTATCACAAAATCTTTGAGTTTCTCCTCATCGCTTCCTTTGAACATCTGTTCACTTTCAGGTATTTTCTGTGTATCCTCCTCAGTAAAAACACTTAAGAAATATTCATTTAGACTTTTACACATATCTTCGTCCGTATTTAAGACCTCACCCTGTCCTGACCTTAACGGCCCCATTAATTCCCTTGTCTTGGTTTTATATACCTGATAGAACCCCTTAGGGTCACTTTTCGCCTGTCCTGCTACTTTAATCTCATAATTGTTCTTAGCTACTCGAGTTAATTTCTTCACTGTCCTCGCCATCACGTTATACTGTTCTTTGCTTACCTGTCCTGCCTTGAATCTTAAATACATGTTTCTTTTTACTCCAATGTTGTGTTTTAAACTAGTGGTCATCCATTTTGGGTCACTCTTTCTTGACCTTATTTCCCTATAAGGAATATTATTTTCTGTCCGTCAATTAAATTCCATAGAAATAAGGTATAATCATCCCACCCCCCGCTCCGACCTCACTTTCAGCTTTAACCGCGCTGGCCTTGAAACATTCCTTTATCCTACTCTCGCTAATCTCCACCAGGTGTCTTCCTAATCCTTCATAATTGGCCTTTCCAGCTGTCACCGCCGTGTCCTTGACCACCTTACCGTTGGAAAATTTCTTCCCCTCCATCACACACCTCTTATTAATCAACTCCAGGTGTCTTCTTAATCCTGCATAATTGGCCTTTCTGAAATTAGGTATTTTTTGCTTATTGACACTTAATTTTCCAACTTCCCATTTTAATCTAAATCTGATTTCATAATGGTCGCTATTATCTAACTTTCCACCGACCTCCACATCTGTAACTAAATCTTCTCTGTTTGTCAGTAATAAATCTAGAATATTATCTCCTCTAGTAGGCTCCTTGATTGCTTGGCTTAGGAAGTTATCTTGGATTATATTTAACAATTACTCTGCGTCGTTGTCTCCTATAATTAAATCCCAGTCTATATTCCTAAGATTGAAATCTCCCACCACGCATAGTCGATTATATCTGCAGGCCTTGTTTATTTCTACCCATATAGGAGCTGAATTCTCTTTACATAAGTTTGGAGGCCTATACACTACACCCAAAACCATTTTCTCAGTTCCCTCCGTAACCTCTACCCATGTAGACTCTATGCTATCATCTGTTTTTATAATATTATTAACACAACACTGCAATGTATCTCTTGCATAAAGTGCAACTCCTCCACCTCGCCTGCCTACTCTGTCCTTGTGAAATAGCTTATACCCAGCTATTTCGACCTCCGGGTCAAATACCTTTCCAGACATATCTAACCATGTTTCTGTTAATGCTATTATATCAAAATCCTCTACACTATTTATTCCTCTCAGGAAATCTATCTTGTTTAAAATACTCCTACAGTTTGTATAGAAAACCTTCAAGCAACTCCTCTTCTTTTTGTCAATTTTCCCTTTATCTTTAACTAAACCCCTCCTCTCTCTCTTCTTACGAAACACTTTAGTTCCCTGCCTTCTGAAACTCCTCCTAGTGTCGCAAGTTTCCTTTACCCCTACCCCAGTGTCTAATCCCCGGTTCTCTATCTTAAAAAAAGCCTGCAGTGCATCTACCTCCATTTCAAGGGATTCAGACAAGATCTAAACTCCTTTTCTCGAAAAGTGTACCCCGTCCCTGCGGTAGAGGTGGTTATGCCCGAAAAAGAGGTTCCAGTTGTCGACAAAGGCCCAACCATTGGCTTTGCAATGAAGTGCCAGCCGGCAATTCAGAGTAATAGCCCTGGAGTACCACAAGTCGTCAACATAGCGTCTCGGAAGGACACCACACACCACAGGGAACCCACCCCTGTCCCTAACTTTACCTACAGCTTCCTTGAACCGCCGTAGCAATTCCTCACTTCTTACACACTCAAAATCGTTTCCCCCAGCGCTCAAGCAGACGATGGGCTTTTTCCCTTGCTCCGCTATGCACTCAACTATCTTATCACTAACATAACCTATCCCCTTCCCTGGGTAACTCACCGACTTCATACGGATGAGAATGAGTATAAAGTCTTGTGCAGCGAGAACGCGGGAGAGGGGAAGGCATGCAGTTAGCAAGCTCAGAAGAGCAGTGAGCATGAAAATAACGGTAGAAGATAGCAAGAGAAGCACCATTGCGGCGGTGATTCAATGATTGAAGACTTGAATAATTGTGTCAGAGGAGGGGAGTTGATGAGATGAAAAGCTTTTGACTCAACCCTATTTAGGAGAGCTGTATGAGTGGATCCCCAAAAAACATGTGAGACATACTCCATAGATGGGCGGATAAGGCCCCAGTATAGAGCAAGCAACTGGAAGGGGGAAAAAATGGACACAGACACCACAGAACACCTAACTTCTTGGAGGCTGTTTTAGCAAGAGATGAGATGTGAGATTTCCAATTCAGATTTTTAGTAAAGGATAGTCCATGAATGTTCATTGCGGAAGAGGGGGACTGGGGACAGTTGAGTGTCATTGAAGAAGAGGGAATAGTTGTCCGGTAGGCTTTGTCGAGTACTAGATAGGTGAAAAAAATAGTTTTTTGAGTCATTGAACAAAACAAGGTTTGTTTTGCCCCAATCAGAAATTATAAAAAGATCAGAAGTAAGGCGCTCTGTGGCATCTCTGTGAATCACTTAGTTCCTGTTGAGTTGGACATCTAATGAACGACGTTGAAAAACGCAGGGTTGAATCATCAGCGTAGGAGTGGATAGGGCCTTGAGTTAGATATAAAAGATAATTAATGAATAATAAAAAGAGAGTGGATGATAGGACAGAACCCTGGGGAACACCACTAATGATAGACTTAGGAAAAGAACAATGACCGTCTACAGTAGCTGCAAAAGAACGAACTTAAGATGAAGGTGCAGAGAGAAGGATAGATACCAGATGAGGTTAGTTTGGAAATTAAAGAATGTGCCAGACTATGTCAAAAGCTTTTGACATGTCATGGGCAACAGCAAAAGTTTCACCGAAACCCCTAAAGATGGATGACCAAGATTCAGTTAGGAAAGCTAGAAGATCGCCAGTAAATCGCACTTTACGCTAACCGTACTGACGGTCAGATTTGATAGAAGATTGTGAGCAGATAGATGCTTAAGAATCTTATTATTAACCCGTGGGCTGCGGCAAGCCTTCCGGAATGCTTTGCTGAGCGACTGCGGCATGCCTTCCGGAAGGGCAATTTTCAATTGCATACAAAAACCGCGCCAACATTCGTAGAAGTCTACAAACTGTGTGACATGTAGGCCGCTCTGTCAGCCCTTGATACCACACATCACCATCTGCCTAACTACGCTGTGCGAAGGGATACCACTCCTTGGGTTTTTTTCCCAAGATCTTGGGATATAGGCCATGGCCTTGGGATATTTTTTGTCTATCATGGGGTTTTTGGAGGGATTATTCAAGTATTTCTCCAGTGGTTTATCTCAAGGTAAGCATATGTATCGTATTTAGGATTCAGTGTCAATGTTTTCTTAACGACCTTGGGATATTTTTGTCTATCTTAGGATTTGTTTGGGGTCAGTCTTGGATCAGTCCTAAATACGGTAGGCTACACATGCTTACCTTGAGATAAACTACTGGAGAAATACTTGAATAATCCCCTCAAAATCTTGGGAAAAATCCCAAGAAGTGGCATCCCTGACCCCATCTCAGCAGTCTCTCGCAAGGGTTTGGTGCCATTCGCGCCAGATATTTCAACTCCCGACCACAACCACACCACAACTCCATACTTTTGGGTTAAAAATAGATATATTGCCGGATGCGGATTTTTACTACCTTGACGTTGATGTGATTTTCATCCAATTCTGTAATGGTCACTGTTTCACTCACATTGCCGCACTGTGGGCACTACAAAATTCACAGCTCCTGCAGTCCCGGGTTAAGACTAGATTCAAAAGCTTTAGAAAGGCAGGAAGTCAAAGCTATAGGACGGTAGTGTGAAGGATTAGAACGATCAGCCTTCTCAGGAACATATTGGATGTGAGCAAACTTCCAGGAAAAAGAAAAGATGAAAGTAGATAGACAAAGACGGAAAAAGTTTGACCAGGCAGGGTGCAAGCACATAAGCACAATTTTTTAGAACAATAGGAGGGACTCCGTCAGGACCGTAAGCCTTCCGAGGATCTAGGCCAGAAAGGGCAAAGAAGACATCATTACGAAGGATTAGGCATAATATAGTCAGATGATGGAGGAGAAGGAGGAACAAGCTCTTCATCAACCAGAGTGGAATTTTCAGCAAAGGTTTGAGCAGAATTCAGCTTTAGAAATAGGTGACACAGCTGTGGAACCATCTGGGTGAAGCATATGAGGGAAAGATGAAGAAAATAAATTGTTAGAGATGTTATTAGCTAGGTGCCAGAAGTCACGAGAGGAGTTTGATTCAGAGAGATTTTGACATTTTCTATGAATTAAGAAGTTTTTGGTAAGCTGAAGAAAAGATTTGGCATGATTACAAGCAGAAGTATAGAGGACATGAGTTTCAGGAGATGGATGGTTACGGTACCGTTTGTTTGTTACCGTTTTATATTGCTGTAATACATATTGTAATTACATTGAATACACATTGCTGGTGTAGCCTTGGCTTTCTTTTGACATTATATTGTGTGATATTAACACACTGGGACAGTTCTGGACTGTTATTCACCACTTCCTTGATACAGCACATATGAATATAAAGAAAGAAATATATTATGAATACTTGAGGCTATTTCAATTCCTTTTCGAAACCTTATCTGCACACGAGCTGGAACTTCCTAAATAGAAAAATAATAAGTAACTCAAATAAAATAAAAATTTCACAAACCCTAAATTTGCAGTTTACATGCATTAGCTGCTTTACCGCTTATTTTCTTCCAATATTCATTTACATGCTACTTTCGCTAACTGGTAAATTGTTTGCAGTAATTAGTGCACTTATGGCAGCTTAACAAGTACAGTGTAGAGTCTTGCAGGCAGACACTATACCATAACAAAAATGTGAGACGATGGGAGAAAAAAGGGCACCTAGCAGCATCACTATATCAGCACCCTTTGTCAGTGCTCCTCTCTGTTCTCTTACCTTTATATAGTAAGGTTCTTGCCAGTTTATTTTTTGTATGAATATATGCATTTAGTGTTATCTATTTTATTTATAGTCCACTTTTATATGACTGGTACTTGGATTATATAGATGTAATATTTACCATCACCTATCTAGATGCATGCATTGTTAGCTATCTATCATTTCAAAGTTATGCAAGAAAATAAGCATGCTGGACTTCAATATAATTGAAAAGAATGAAATAATGTAACATTTGTGATGTGGGTAATTCATATAAACTTATTTAAAATAAGATGTTTTGTTGGAAAAAATTATGTGCAAGGTTGGAGGACAGTTAGGAAACAGCGATCATTGTGAAATCAGGTTTTGCTTAAATTGGAAAGTAGGAAATAGAAGTGTTAATAAGCATAGAGTACCTGACCTCAGGAAGGCTAATTATGCAGGATTAAGAAGACACCTGGGCGGATATTTACCATTACTACTTGCGAACGTTCACAACAGGCTTGCGAATTCGCAAGCTTGTGAATGTTCACAATTTCTTAGGACATATTTACTATGCTTGCGAACAGCTGTGAACGTTCGCAAAGTGTTCGCAAGCAGCGAGTGCTCCTGACCAGTCGCAAGGCCTTGCGAACACTTTTGTTGTTTGTAAACTTGTAAACTTTGTGGAGATTTCTTCATTCTGAGTGTTTTAAAGCACATTTCCCATGGCGCAATTGAATAATAATGGCGTTACATGTACTACCGAAAATCTATCGCTATTTCCTCCAGAAATAGTTAAGTTAGGTTAAATTAGATTAGGTTAGGTTAGAGGTGGGATTTAGTAACAATTGATATCAAGAAAAAAAGAAAGTTATCAATACTATGGCAATGCGAAATGGAGCAATGTTTGCGGGGCGGGGCGGGTTGGGCACCCCCTACACATATAAACTAAAATTTATTTCCGACAAAAACTAATGCCATATTAATTTACTACACGACTATAATGTTATTGATGGTAGAGATACGGGCAATACCTATAGCCGCAGCGGCTAGAGATACGGGACCATACCTATAGCCACCGCGGCTAGAGATACGGGACCATACCTACAGCCGCCGCGTCTAGAGATACGGGACCATACCTACAGCCGCCACGGCTAGAGATACGGGACCATACCTATAGCCGCCGCGGCTAGAGATACAGGACCATACCTACAGCCGCCGCGTCTAGAGATACGGGACCATACCTACAGCCGCCGCGGCTAGAGATACGGGACCATACCTATAGCCGCCGCAGCTAGAGATACGGGCCATACCTATAGCCGCCGCGGCTAGAGATACGGGACCATACCTACAGCCGCTGTGGCTAGCGATACGGGCCATACCTATAGCCGCCGCGGCTAGAGTTGTTCTTGGAGCTCCATAATAGTACGTAGATAAGTGTTTGGTATGTAGATAAGATGCTAGGTAGTTGTAGAAAATGTACACACTGCTGTTTTCCGCGGCAAAATATGTAGTATAAACTAAATTCCTTTATATTGATTTTTATTGATGCAATAATACATTTCTTACAAGAAGAAAAAAAAATCTACGGTTTTTGGTCACAATATATCCTTTGTATTTGTTATTTGTAGTGAAAGAGTTATTGGGGTGGCGTTACTTTCACTGTTTGTTTTGATCGCAAGGAGCGGAGGATTCCTAGCTGGGAGCTGTTCACAAGACTTTCGTAAATAGTTCGCAAGCAGAGCACCCAACATTGAACAGCCCTCTATTCTGCGAACAGAAATTTGCGAACGTTCGTAGACTTTTGATAAATACCGGCCTAGAGGGGACTAACTGGGGGTGTAGGATGGAGGTGAAGGAGTGGTCGGAGATCAGTGCGGAGACAGGTGTCAGTGAGGTCGGGCTGATGAGGATTATACATTATTTATAAGGAATTTAATTGCAGGACAGAAAAATAATACTCCTTATAGGGCGATAAGATCAAGGAAAAACGACCCCAAATGGATGACTGCGAATTTAAAACACAACATTGGAGTAAAAAGAAACATGTACTTAAGGGTCAAGGCTGGACAGGTGAGCAGAGAACAGTATACCGTGATGGCTAGGATAGTGAAGAGATAAACAAGAGTAGCAAAGAACATTTATGAGATTAAGGTCGCGGTGACAACCCCCCTCGACTCCCTACCCCCCTACTCCCTCACCACATGGTGACACCCCCTCCTCGACTCCCTACCCCCGTACTCCCTCACCACTGGGTGACACTCCTACCCCTCCTTTTAACCACTCACATCGCCAACAACAACAACGCCTTCTACATCCCCAACTCCCCTCTCCCCCATTTCCCCACCCACACCAACACCCCCTTCTTTATTACAACCCCCCTCCCCCGTTTCCCCCCCTTCTCCATACCAATCCCCAGCCCTGTTTCTCCCACCTTCATCTCTAGCCCCCTTTCTTCTCCATCACCATGGTAACACACACCCACGTGTGAGGCATGTTGCTAGCTCTTGACGCTATCGTAATACGTTCATGGCACCGTCATGGCACTGTTGTGGTTATCGTAGCTCTATCGTGACGACAAAATGACCGTTGATTTTCCATTCGTGACGTAGTCTTACAGCTGTCATGACTCCATCGTGACCATCTTACGACCGTCATGACACATACGTACAGGCAGCGTGACATTGTTGTGAGGCTATCGTGGTCTGCGTTTATCATGGTCAAATTTCACGATAGCGTCAATAATCAAATTGGTGGCGCTATCGTGGTTTGATTATGGAATGTGTGAAGGGAGCTTAAAGAAAGATACGAGGGGTCAGTCATATCTGAGGTGTCAACTCTCCGACACAACACACACACACACACACACCACACACACACACAGCACACACACACACACACACACACACACACACACACACACACACACACACACACACACATACACACACACACATATCTTTGAAATAATTATATTAATAATAAATAATAATAATAATTTGGATAATAATAATAATAACCATAATGAAAATGATGATGGCATTAATAACCATAATAATAGTAGACTATTAATAATAATAATAATAATAATAATAATAATAATAATAATAATAATAATAATAAGAAGAAGAAGAAGAAGAAGAAGAAGAAGAAGAAGAACAATAATGAATATGTGAGCTAGGCTAGATTTGTATAGTGATGCCTGTGTGATATGTAATGATCCGTTTTCTGTGATAGTCTGCCCTCAGGGGTAGAGGGAGGGAGGAGGTTTCACAAAGCGGCATTGTCAGCTGAGCTGCAATCGGCCAATGATAACACGCGCCTCAGATTCTGAGGCTCTGAGCCAATGAGCGTTACGCTACCATACGTGTCTCGGCAGTCGGAGTAGTCACTAGTCAGTTCTTGGTCTTGGTACTAGTCAGGAGTCTGTTTCGAGAAGAAAAAAAAAAAAAAACATAATACCGAAATCCAATACTGACCAAATAATAATATACCGATACCGGTATAGCGATGCAATACTAATACCGATACCGGTATACCGAAAAATAAAAATACCGGTAATACCGGTGCTAAAATACCGGTAATACCGGTGCTAAAATACCGGTATTTCGGTATACCGGATACCGGTGCACATCCCTAGCTGAGGAGTGTCAGTGAGTGAAAATGAAATCAGTTAGTGACTAAACGCACAAGTGGGTGGATGTTGTTATGTTGTTCGCCGCATCCTATATCCTTCTACATGGTTGTTCAGTGTTCCACGTACAGTTGTCCAGTGTCCAGTTGTCCAGCTGTCATGGTTGTCCAGTGTTCCATGTAAACCCAATAACGAAAATGTTTTTGTTATTATGAAATAAACAATGTCCGTAGCAATTATGATCTCCTTTTCATCGTATTACTGGATAACGACATATGAATATTTCTGGTTAAATGTTCTAGCATATTGCATATATAGTAATGTTTTTAAGTGTTGAACAGCACATTAGTCTATTAATCGGCTAATGGGCTGTGCAACACCCCTTAAATCATAACTATATCTGCAATATACTTAGAAAGTATAACCATAAATATTCCTCAATCAGTTAATTTAACAGCGGCAAATGGTCATATGCTCTACGGCGGGCCACAGGGAGCGGCCCGTCGGTGAGCCTCTGAGCAAATTCCCAGCGGCCCTACGTCGTATACTTCCGTTGGACCGCCGGTAAGACATACGGAGGGTCTCCGTAGGCCCTATGTCTTTGTATTTGCTGGGCTGCTATTGGAAAGCTTGCATATTCTGTCAAGATATAAACTCGAAAGTTAAACTGTCATCAGTCACTTAAATGAAGATGAGGGACAGGATTTTGGATGGCCACCGATGAGCTTCGAAGTAATGATGATGGCCTGCTTGGAACAACAGAATAAGCAATAGAAGCTGATTCTCTTCGCTCCTGGACAGACTGAAGTCTCTATATGTGTGCCCTGCTTGTAAATGAAGCATAACAGGACCGATGCCACACCACATTTTGTTCATCTTTGTCATCCAAACCAAGAACACGTTCGGTGGCCATCTCTGTTTTTAGGTTTTTAGGATCTCTCAATTTTGACCTACTGTGTGCACATTCCTTAACTATAAGTAACCCTTGTGCACTTGGCGTTAGCAGCAGTTTTTCTTGCTTAGATTCTTGACATAAAATGAAACTTTCAAACAATATGCATCTAGCTCTTTTTAGGCTACACACAGCTTCCATTTTGATAGTTTTGACATTTAAATAACTACAGTTATCAGGATATCCTCTGTTCTCTCAACAAAATATTACAAACCAGAAGAAAAACAATCAATAAAAAGATAATTTAAAAAATGCCCAATTCATTTTATCAGCAACAATAATGACATTTAACATGCAATCTGAAAAAATACGTTCAAAATTTTCCCAAAACTTTAACTGTTGGCAAAGTGAGACAGATTCAAATCAGAAGTGACACAGCAAAACCTATTTGCCCTAAAGATCTGATATCAAATAATTAATGTCTTTTATGTGTGCCTGAACAACCAAATAATTTGTAATTGCATCAGGTTTTCGCTGTGTTGACAGCTCGACTTCCCGAGAGACAATGCACCAAACCTCCCGTGGAAAGCGTATTTCAAGGCTGGGCATAAAGGAAGTATCGAAGTGCATCACTTATTCTGTGCGGGCAGTTTTTAAAGTCGCGTAGCAAAGTTTTCCTTCTGACCGTCGTAGCGGAGTTAGTATGTAGCGGTCTCCCCTACAAACCACTGCTCCACAGAGAAAACGTGTGGTTGCAGCCCAAACTATTGTAACTTTTATTTTACATTATGTTTCATTGTTCATATATAATTTTATACCTCTTTACTTTATGTTTTCTTTTGTAACAAGAATTAACCACCATGTAACTCGCTATCTTAGCACACACCCCTTACTCAGCGCGCACTGCATTAGCGCGTTGACCATAGACCAATATAATATCTATTGTTTAAATCTTTTTTTTTATATATATGTTGACGTTTTGTGATTAAAAGCAACCTTCCACTGAAATCTGATTTTCTCTCTCCAGTTGACCAACTAGCTATTAAACACCCAGTCACCAACAATTGGTGACCAACAATTGGTGACCCCGGAGTGTAGCTATAGTCTTAGGTGGTTTCTACCTGTGCTATATAAAGAGCACAATTTTCCTAGTGAAACTTTCCTAGCTGCAAAACTTTATACTCCTACAATCCACTCCATTCCGCTCGCCTCCCCTCTCTATCAGTGGTTCGGATCCCACGAAAAACTGTAGGTCCCTCCGCTCTACGGAGTCCTTCTTCCCCTTTCCAATCTCTGAAAAAATAAAACAAAACAAAAAAACACTTTTAATCTCAGACTTCTTTCACTAAATTTTTCACAATTTCCTTCTGTGTTTGTATATGTTGGAACGCGGGGAGGGGTAGTGGAGAATGAAGCCAGCCGCCCGTGCGGGGTGCCGAGGAGTATCAGGGTGTGCGCGCGTACATGGCAGTGACAGAAAAAAAAGCAAAACAAGACAATAAACAAACAACAACAGCAACAACAAAAACAAGATAAGAAGAAAGAAGAACGAAGAGAAGAAGAAAACAAGTCAAGCGTGAAGAAAGAAAAATCAAGAACAAAAACCAAAACTGAAGAACTGGTGGGAGGCGGGGGTGGGCGCGGGGTTGTCCTGGGTGTGTCCGGAGCACCATCTTCCGAGGCCCATGTCCTGCCAAGCCGCCCCAGAGTGGTTTCTGTTTGCTCGTGCGAGATGGGAAAGCGTGTCGTTAGATCGAGATCGACTCACAACAAAAACACACAAAAAACATACAGCACCTGGGTCAAGCCCCGGAGACTTTTTCTCTTACTAGCCTCCTTTCTCTCACCCATCTATTCTTCTCCCTGTCCCCACTTCCCCATCTCCTGCTTTCTCTTTTTATATTCTGATTCTGATTCTAGTGAAAGGACCTGGGTCTTTAGACTCATTCGTCCTAACACTCCTAAGTTAAAATGCTTAGCCTCCATCATGGGGTTCGCTTCGCTGAGTCTTAGGTCGGGAGAAACTACACTATTATGTGTAGCTGCCACCTAAAAGGTTATCCCCTCCCACCCTGGCACCTTCTGTGCCCCCCTCTGATGCCTTCTTGCGTCATCGGCACGGCCTTATGCGCGTTCTGCGCGGCTCCTGCCCCCTCAGACGCCTTACTGCGTCTTCACCGGCCTGATGCGCACTCTGCGCGGCATCTACGCCCTCTGACGCCTTACTGCGTCCTCAGCGGCCTCATGCGCATTCTGCGCGGCCTCTGCAACCTCTGACGCCTTCCTGCGTCCTCAGCACGGCCTCATGCGCATTCTGCGCGGCCCCTGCTCCCCCAGCGCGGTTTCCCGCGTCCTCAGTCAAAACCCTACCCCTCAGCCCCGCGGTGTTAGAGTGACTTACTCCACCGTCGCCACTCACCGCCCTGTGGATTACTCATCGCCCTGTGGATTACTCACCGCCCTGTGGATTACTCACCGCCCTGTGGATTACTCATCGCCCTGTGGATTACTCATCGCCCTGTGGATTACTCATCGCCCTGTGGATTACTCTACTCTTCCGTGGGTTAATAGTGCTCCCACCTGTGTTCAGTGCAGTGACTCCCCGGCGTACAGTTACAATACCACAACAACACCGCCATGCCTGCAACACGCCACGTCCGCAGCACTGACATGGCTGCAACACTGCCACACCCGCAGCACTGCCACGGCGGCAACACTGCCACGCCCGCAACACTGCCACGCCCGTAACACTGCCACGGCTGCAACACTGCCACGCCCGCAACACTGCTACGCCCGTAACACTGCCACAGTTGCAACACTGCCACGGCTGCAACACTGCTACGCCCGCAGCACTGCTATGCCCGTCAAACACCACGTCACGCATCACATCGAGACCACAGGACCACCAGTACACGCCAAGGCCCGTCGCTTAGCTCCAGAACGCTACCGTCAAGCCAAGGCTGAGTTCGAGTCTCTGATGCGCCAAGGTATTGTGCGGCCCAGCAGCAGCAACTGGTCATCAGCCCTCCACGTCGTCCCCATCAAATCGGCAACAGAGCAACAGCAACACCGCTCCATCACCAAGATCTCGTTCCTCCTCCCTCGTCACTAGGAGGGGAGTATTGTAGCGGTCTACCCTACAAACCACTAGGAGGGGAGTATTGTAGCGGTCTCCCCTACAAACCACTGCTCCACAGAGAAAACGTGTGGTTGCAGCCCAAACTATTGTAACTTTTATTTTAATTATGTTTCATTGTTCATATATAATTTTATGCCTCCTTTTATACCTTTATACCTAGTTTTCTTTTGTAACAAGAATTAACCACCATGTAACTCGCTATCTTAGCACACACCCCTTACTCAGCGCGCACTGCATTAGCGCCTTGACCATAGACCAATATAATATTTATCGTTTAAATCTTTTTTATATATATATGTTGACGTTTTGTGATTAAAAGCAACCTTCCACTGGAATCTGATTTTCTCTCCAGTTGACCAACTAGCAATTAAACACCCAAGCACAACAAGTATGCTACGTATAAAACTTTACTTAGTCTCATTTTGCAGCTTAGATTATTTCCTCGATCACAGTCTATTCTGAAATTCGAAAAAAATAGAGGAAACTACCAAAAATGTGAGTATAACTTCGAAAATATGTGAAAAATTGACACATATTACTCGACAGAAAAATTTGGCAACATTTTTTTTTTTAAATACATAATTTTTTCTCATCTAATGACGTAACTGACTAAATTTCTTATCTATTAAAATATAATTTATTGTATTTAAACCAAAAACAACGCGTACACACGCGAATAAATTTGACGAATAATTTGTGTCACCAGGCCTAACTCGCCCACGGCAGTAGATGGGCGTTTCAAGGACACCGTTACAGATACAGCTTGGCAAACACCAAAAATGGATTCAGCAGAAAAAAATACCCCTAGAAAATTGTATTTGCCAACTTTTACTCCAAAATGCCTGTGTGTGCTAAGTTATCTCAAAATTGTCTCAGTTCCTCTATATTGACGGTAGTTGGTTGACGATGCCCGGGATTCGTAGCATTTCACCTCTCTCTGCGGCAATTACCATTGAAACATCCATGGCCTGATCTCCAGCGATGTGTTCCTCTGTCAGGACAGCTAGTGTTTCATAATAATCCTCGTCGTCAATGGGCCCCAGACATAACTACGTCACGGTTTGTTTACATCGGTGCATTATGGGGAAAGGCGGGGTCGCCGCGGTTGGAGGGAAAAAGAAGGGAAAACTACGACGATGGAAGAATTTCGAGTTATTTTGCGCAAAATTGATATTCCAGGTGCTATATTACTGTGCTCTGTTCTCGCTGACAACACTAGAGAAGACCTGAGGTAATGGCTGATGTGCAGAGGCTTCTAAACCAAGAAAACAGAGTCATAACAGAGCCTCGTCAAGAGGTAAGCAAGTGGTAGGTAGTACATATTGTGTCCCTACCACTTCAATCAATCAATCATTGGGGGCATACGCCGGGGGGCGCGTCGCCTCGCCCACCCTACGACGCCACTCCCGGGGGTCACCACGCGCGAGTTCCCATGCAGGCTCCTTTCCCATCCCCAAGCAGCTCTCGACAAAAAACATCAACTTGCCCCAGCCACGAGCCTTGTGGGCGCCCCCTTGGCCTCCTCCACGCCGGATTGTCTCTTACAGATACAACCCGATGGGAAGGATCGGTTTCAGGGTAGCGTGCCACATGCCCATATAGCTGAAGTTGGCGCTGACGGACTATGCAGGTAATAGGCCTCGATTCAGTTTCACGGTGCAATCGCTGATTTGACACGTAATCATCCCAGCGATGCCCCATGATTCTGCGAAGACACTTATTACCAAAGGCATTGATTCGTCTCTTCAAGTCACTATTTTGTGTCCATGTCTCACAACCATAGAGTAAGACAGGGATCACAAGCGACTTGAAGATCCGGATCTTTGTCCTCCTGCACAGGTACCGACAACGCCAAATACTCCCGCTGAGCGAGTCCATAACACCATGGGCTATGCCAATCCGCCGTAAGACTTCTTGACGTGACCCGCCGTCATTATGGACTGCGCTACCAAGTTATGTAAAACTTTCCAAGATCTCAATGTCCTCGCCACACGCATGAAAAGACTGTACTGCTTCATCTAGTAAGTCTCCAAACACCTGGACCTTGGTCTTGAGCTAGGAGACCTCAAGTCCCAAAGGCTTTGCCTCCTCGTGCAGCGCCTCGAGAGCTATCACCAGGACCTCCAGCGACTCAGCAAAGATTACTGCATCATCGGCAAAAACAAGATCAGTGATCTTGGTGTTGCCGACGGATGCTCCACAATTACTTTGATCTACAACCTTGTCCAATACCCAGTCCATACAAGCGTTGAAAAGTGATGAGGCAAGGATGCACCCTTGCCTCACTCCTGTATTCACAGGAAAGAAGCTGAATACACCTGCCCCACACTTCACAGCACTCTCAGTCCCAGAATACAGACCAGTTATCAAACCAATAGCCCTTGCAGGAATCCCTCGAAGTCGCAGAAGATCCCAGAGTGACTCACGATGCACTGAGTCAAACGCCTTCTTGAGATCAACATAGGCTGCAAGCATCCCCTGTCGAAACTCACGTCGGCATTCCACCAGGACACGAAGCGCTAGGATACGGTCCGTTGTTGACTTACCAGGCGTGAACCCAGACTGCTGAGGTCTCTGATGCTTCACCAGATGACTGCGAATTCGTGTCAGCAATAGATGGGCAAGCACCTTGCCTGGTACGCTGAGCAGTGTAATACCGCGGTAATTGTTGCAGTCCTGACGGTCCCCTTTCCTTTTCCAGATAGGGACGACCAGCCCCCTTTTCCAGTCAGGAGGAATGGTACCTAATTGCCACACGGCAGTCAGGACAGCATGCAACCCGCGGATCATGGCCTCACCCCCAGCTTTGAGGAGCTCCGCACTGATATTACAAACACCAGCTGCCTTTCTACCCCTCAACTTTGCTACAGCCTCTCTGACTTCGTCAAGAGAGGGTGCGGTTTCGTCAATTTGAGGATCGGCATCCACTGCCTGTAACCCAGTGGTGTGAAGCTGCTCAGTTGGAAGGTCCACCGTGAACAACTGCCCAAAGTACTCAGCCCAACGAGCCATCTGCCCATCCATGTCCGACACGAGGCGCCCATCTGCTGTTCGAATAGCACTCGCCCGAGATGGAGACTTGGAACGGAGCTTCTTCAGGACTCGGTAGGCGGGTCGGAGGTCATTAGCGTTCAAATGACCCTCGACATCCTCAGCGAGACTCCTGACATACCTCTCCTTGTCTCTCCCCAGGAGGGTTCTAGTCCGGCGTGACAGAGCCCTGTGCAGGTCCTCGTTCCCAGCCAGCCTGGCAGCGCGACTCTCCTCGATTTTCTCCAGCGTCTCCGTCGAGACAAAACCACGCCTTGACCTCGGGCGCTCCCCAATACATTCCTTGGCAGCCTGTAGAGTTTCACGTTTGAAGGTATCCCACTGTTCTACAGGATCCCCGAGAGCACCGAGCACATCAAACCGATTTGAGACTGCCACCGCATACTCATGAGCACATGTCAAGTCCTTCAGTTTCTCAAGATGAAACACAGTATGGTTACCTCTTGACATTCTTCTGGACTTGACATGAAGCTTAAGTGTAGCAACAACAAGTCTGTGATTTGTTCCAAAGAACTCAGCACTCCAGTAAACCCTGCAGTTCTGGAGGATCCTCCAACGAGTACTAACGAGGATGTGGTCGATCTCCTTAGCTACCCCTCCGGCATTACTATACCATGTCCAGCGGTGCAGCTCTGGTCTCTGATACCAAGAACCTGCAATTCTCAACCTTCTGGACCTTGCAAAGTTCAGAAGCAGAGAACTGTTGGTGTTTCTGGTACCGGAGCCATGGGGACCAACACATAACTCATAGCCATCTCTCACAGTGCCATTAGTAGCATTGAAGTCGCCCAAGACAATGAGTGTGTCCCGAGGAGGACACTGGTCTAATACAGAGTCGAGTTTGGCGTAGAACAACTCCTTCTCTTCAGTTTTACGCATCTCGGTAGGAGCGTACACTGCAACAAGAGACATGAAACCCAGAGTGTGTTTCATCCTCACCCGCATTATACGCTCATCAACCGGAGTAACCTCAACAACTGACGGCTGCAGTTTGCTGGAGATGCCTATAGCTACTCCCTATAGTACACGGTGACCATTGCTCATGCCGGACCAGTAGTAGGTGTAAGCCCCCACTCGGGGCAGTCTCGCCACTGCCAGTCCTGCTCGTCTCAGAGAGTCCCACTATATCCACCCTCAGCCTACTGAGCTCGCCCGATAGGAGAGGTAGTCGATGATCGTCTGAGAGGCTCAGAACGTTCCACGAACCCACACGAAGAACCCTCCGCAGGTTGATCCCAGGAGTGATTCGACGGGCAGGCGCCGCCTCTGCACCGCCCCGGCCACCCCCATAAGAAAAAGTTGGGCTAGGGGGCCCTACCACTTGATTTAGAGTGCGGGATTCCCCAGGGCTTTGCCCCGCACTCGTTATAGGCAGACCCCTCCCCTGCGTCGTCATAGGAGGGGTCTGCATGGTCGGGCCCCCCGGCAAAACCGGGTCGGGGGCGCGATTACCGCGCCCCCGGCCTCTACCTCTTACTATGTTTGTGGCTAGTTTAGGTTTTACAGGGAGGGGCTGCAAACCCCCCCCAACAACCAATCTATGTCAGGGATTGGCCTTACTGCTCACCGTGGCCAGGGACGCAGAACCCCCTGTAGAGATTAACCCCAGGCTGCCCACTATTTCACCCATAGCTGGGGCTGGATAGCCATTGACTCAATAGTGAGTTCATCTGCCCTTAAAGATGGTCTTATTTTTAGTCCATCTGGGTGTCCAGCACACCCTCCTCACTGGAAGAACCAGTGGGGGAGCCAGTTTCCTTTTGGGGAGACGGTAGCGGAGTGGTTAGCGTCTCCGACTGGCGTTCTCGGTGACCCGAGCTCGATCCCAGAAGAAAACCAAAACCTTTCTGCACCGTCGAGTGGACTAAGAACACCCACATGCCCTGCCCATCAACTCTACCTTCGATTGCGAGTGCATCGGAGGACACAGGGGGCGGTATGAACTTCTAATCACAGACGTCACTATAAGAATCCTGCCTGCGCCACCACGGGCGAGGACCAACCATCGGAGCCCTCAAGTGAATCTCCAGAGCCTAAAAAAAAAGTTTAGTCGCCGACGATCCGACCAGCTTGCTTACCTCCAAATGAGACTCTGTTGTGACTGTTTACTTGTTTTAGAAGCCTCTGCACATCAGCCATCACCTCAGGTATTCTCTAGGGTTGTCAGCGAGAACAGAGCACGGAAATATAGCACCTGGAATATCAATTTAGCCCAAAACAACTCGAAATTCTTTCATCGTCTTAGTCTTCTCTTTGTAGGTCGTCTATATTCATGGTTATGATAGTATTAATGTACCTTTTTAAATTTGAGTTTCTTTTGTTGTCTTTCCTCATAATAATACTGGTAAACATCATGGTTTAAGTGTTACTTGACGAGCCAATGCAATACGAGAAAATTAAAGTTAAAATGAGTTTCCCAGGTTTCTAACCATTAGTCATACAAGTTTGAATATGTATAGACCTATATCGTATGCATGTTATATATTTATATATATATACTATTATTTAGGTTCTGATATGTTAAAATTTGGGGGGAATGGTATTGAAGTAGATGCATGAGGCAGTAAAAATAATAAGCAGTTTCTTAGAAGCACTTTTATCACTGTAGTTTTGATATGTGCCACTTGTGCAGTGAACAGTTTAGATGTTTACTCATTGTCCTTCCTCTCATCACGCGCCCCAAAGATCTAACTACTTTCCTTCCTTGTAGCCCTCTCTCTCTTATTTCCCTTTCCGTGCTTCCATACTTTCACGGGATTGAACCATTATCTGTCCATTCATCATTATTTATATGCTTTTGGCTCTCAACTGTCATGCTAATTTGATCTTCAAACTCAATAACTTCATTCCTTAATTTCTTAAATACTGTTATGCATGAGTTATGCATGTTGTGTGGTGTTCGGTGTTGTGTGAGCGGTGAGGCGTGTGTGTGTCTGTATATATGAACTGGGAGTGGATGCAGCGCGTGACTGAGGTTGCCAGTTGAGGCGACCATGAGCGCGGGTGGGTGGGTGTGGGGTAGACAGCGGGAGTGGGGCCAGAAGGACGTGTGTTTCTGCCACAGTGTTCTAGCTCACCAGGCAGTCGCAGCGAGACCTTGGAGTAGATCACTCATGCCTCCCCGGTTGCCTCCCGTTTTGTGGCCCCCCCGTCTGCAAGTGGTGCCTATCTTATCGCCTCTGCCTTTGGACTCTGTTTAATTGTATCAGGAATTTAGCCAGTAAACCAAGAAAGGAGTGCCCAGTGTTTTCTTCGCCTGAGGTAGAAATGATAAGGACTTCGTGGATTGTGATATACAGCTCGCTTCTCACTCGCATACCGAACGAACCCTTTCGTGTGCTTATACGTCAAGCAGCGGTTTGTAACGCCTGTCAGCGTCACAGTGACACCTGGAGTGTGTGGTGGGGTCGAGGGCGTAACAATTGGTGTCTAAAAGTGGAATTGTGAGTGTGATAGAGTGAGAGCCGGTTGTGTGACACGCGGTCAAGATGGCGTCGGACGGGGAGGAGGCGAGTGTATCGTTGGAAAATGAGCTGACTCAGCTGAATGAAGACAAAGGCGCAAACCAAGGCCTGGTGGATGAGCCGAGTCAGGCTGGCGGGCCCGTGGAAAGTGAATAGAATGTGATGAACATGCTCAGTGCGTTGATGAGTGAAATGAAGGAAACCAAGGAAAACGTGAGAGAGGCAGTGAAAGAGGCCGACTAGAAAAACAATGAAAATGTGAACGAGCTGAGAGAGGTGGTGTGCAGGGGTTTAGTGGAGGCGCGGGAGGACGCGCGGTGGTATACAGAAGCGATGTGTGCCGCCCTTAAAGTAATCGTCCAGACCATTTCATCATTCCTGATTTAATGCAATCAAATCATAGCCATTGACGAGTATATCAACAATACGTCGTCACTTTTTGTATCCAGTCAGCCGTTTTTAAATAATCCGCAATCAAAATCTGCAAATTCCCCGAGTTCTCAAAACGCACTCAAGATTTGCAGACGCTCAGGCTCAGGCTCCGTGACGTACCGTCAGGGAGGATCCTCTTCCCGCGCTGATCAGAGGCACGTAAACAAAAGAGAAAATATAATAGTACTTGAAGATATTTGGGTTTGTTTCTGATAGATTTTTTTGGGCTATAGCCACATGCATGCATCCTTTATGGGTGCAGCAATGCTCCTTCCCACACACACACCTGCACACCGACACCCTTCCCACACACACGCCTGCACACCGACACCCTTCCCACACTCACGCCTGCACACTCGCCTCCGTCCCACACACACGCCTTCACACCGACACACTTCCCACACTCACGCCTGCACACCGACACCCTTCCCACACACGCCTGCACACACGCCATCCTTCCCCCACACACGCCTGCACACACGTTCCTTCCTACACACACGCCTGCACACCGACACCCTTCCCACACACACGCCTGGGAAATATTTTGGAACTCACCTTCCGGCTTTGACTGAAATGAACTACCGCACTGTATTTGTATGCTTATTATACTTCACATCTGTAAAGGTTCCAGAGTTTTGCGCTCAGCCTTGTTGACCCACACGACCGCTATGAAATATGAGGGCCTCAAAAAATCTAAGTCCAGTTGGGTTAGGTTAGGTATACTTTGTGGTTAAGGTTAGGTTAGGTTGGGTTTATACTTTGTGGTTAAGGTTAGGTTAGGTTAGGTATACTTTGTGGTTAAGGTTTAGGTTAGGTATACTTTGTGGTTAAGGTTAGGTTAGGTTAGGTATACTTTGTGGTTAAGGTTAGGTTAGGTTAGGTATACTTTGTGGTTAGGTTAGTTAGTTTTAGGTATACTTTGTGGTTAAGGTTGGTTAGGTTAGGTTAGGTATACTTTGTGGTTAAGGTTAGGTTAGGCTAGGTATACTTTGTTAAGGTTAGTTAGGTTAGGTTTATATTTTGTGGTTAAGGTTAGGTTAGTTAGGTTAGGTATACTTTGTGGTTAAGGTTAGGTTAGGTATACTTTGTGGTTAAGGTTAGGTTAGGTATACTTTGTGGTTAAGGTTAGGTTAGGTATACTTTGTGGTTAAGGTTAGGTTAGGTTAGGTTAGGTATACTTTGTGGTTAAGGTTAGGTTAGGTATACTTTGTGGTTAAGGTTAGGTTAGGTATACTTTGTGGTTAAGGTTAGGTTAGGTTAGGTTAGGTTTTACTTTGTGGTTAAGGTTAGGTTTAGGTATAATTTTGTGGTTAAGGTTAGGTTAGGTTAGGTATACTTTGTGGTTAAGGTTAGGTTAGGTTAGGTATACTTTGTGGTTAAGGTTAGGTTAGGTATACTTTGTGGTTAAGGTTAGGTTAGGTTAGGTTAGGTATACTTTGTGGTTAAGGTTAGGTTAGGTTAGGTATACTTTGTGGTTAAGGTTAGGTTAGGTTAGGTATACTTTGTGGTTAAGGTTAGGTTAGGTTAGGTATACTTTCTGGTTAAGGTTAGGTTAGGTATACTTTGTGGTTAAGGCTAGGTTAGGGTTAGGTATACTTTGTGGTTGAGGTTAGGTTAGGTTAGGTATACTTTGTGGTTAAGGTTAGGTTAGGCTAGGTATACTTTGTGGTTAAGGTTAGGTTAGGTTAGGTATACTTTGTGGTTAAGGTTAGGTTAGGTTAGGTTAGGTATACTTTGTGGTTAAGGTTAGGTTAGGTATACTTTGTGGTTAAGGTTAGGTTAGGTATACTTTGTGGTTAAGGTTAGGTTAGGTATACTTTGTGGTTAAGGTTAGGTTAGGTTAGGTATACTTTGTGGTTAAGGTTAGGTTAGTTAGGTTAGTTATACTTTGTGGTTAAGGTTAGGTTAGGTTAGGTATACTTTGTGGTTAAGGTTAGGTTAGGTATACTTTGTGGTTAAGGTTAGGTTAGGTTAGGTTAGGTATACTTTGTGGTTAAGGTAGGTTAGGTTAGGTATACTTTGTGGTTAAGGTTAGGTTAGGTTAGGTATACTTTGTGGTTAAGGTTAGGTTAGGTATACTTTGTGGTTAAGGTTAGGTTAGGTTAGGTTAGGTATACTTTGTGGTTAAGGTTAGGTTAGGTTAGGTATACTTTGTGGTTAAGGTTAGGTTATGTATACTTTGTGGTTAAGGTTAGGTTAGGTTAGATTTTTACATATAGTGACTTTGATGATTTTTTTGGGGAGCCATAAATCACTTATATTTGCTTCCCCCACCCAAAAACCCCGTATTCCCGCCAGTTCCCCAGGCTTGTTGGCTATAGGGGGAAGAAAAAAAAGATAGGGGTGAAGGACTTCTTCGAAAGTTTTACACACGCCTCCTTCCCACAACACACGCTTGCATACACGCCTCCTTCCCACACACACGCCTGCACACACGCCTCCTTCCCACACACACGCCTGCAGACTACGCTTCCTTCCACACACACGCCTGCACACCGACACCCTTCCCACACAGGACGCCTGCACACACACACGCCTGCCACACACGCCTCCTTCCCACACACACGCCTCCTTCCCACACACACGCTTCCTTCCCACACACACGCCTGCACATCGACACCCTTCCCACACACACGCCTGCACACCGACACCCTTCTTACACACAGCCTCCTTCCACACACACGCCTGCACACACGCCCTCCACAACACGTGTGTGTTGTGTGTGTATGTGTGTGTGTGTGCAGGAAGGGGTGTTGGTGCGCAGGCGTGTGTTGTGGGAAGAGTGTCGGTCACAGCGACAGATTCACTGTCTGACACCGAAGTACAATCGGTCATCATAACATTTGCCGACAGGTGTCAGACAGAGTGTCTGCGGGGTCCCTGTTCTGACGTCATCAATAACAGTCGTAGCCCTGTTGGAGGGAAGATTTTTTTTTTCGCGCGCTTTTACAAAGTCGTGTTTTTACGGAAATAAGGCCTGGAAATCAATTATTTTTGGTGGATTAGGTGTTTTGAATGTACATTCAACATAATTAGGCAAAAAAAAAATGGGTCTGGACGACTACTTTAAGCAGGACTTAAGTACGGAGGTGCAGGACATTAAGGTGGAGGCGCGGGAGGAAGTGAGGGAGTGCCGAGAGGATATCGCGACGCTGCAGCAGGCCGTGGAACAGCAGGCCAGCGCCTTAACCAGGGCCATGGACCAGCGTAGGTCGAGGCAAGAGCTCATCGAGGAGGAGGAGCTGCCTGGTCGTCCTTGGTCAGATCCTGGTGACCATAAGGACTGGCGGGCCGGCACGCCACTCGTCCCGGCCACACGGTGCCCCTCTCCTCGCTTCCCCACCCCCCCGTCGTCGCCCCACCATCACGCCGCAACGTTCTGTGGCCACTCGGGGCGGCGTAGACCATCTGAGTTTGATGGCAAGGTGGGCTGGGAAGCTTACCTGGCCCAATTCGAGCTCTTGGCAGACGCCCAAGGGTGGGACTTGGCAGAACGAGCTACAGCTCGTGTCCAGTCTCCGGGTGCAGCGTGGAGGTGCTGCGGCACCTGACCCGGCGAACGCCTGCGTCAGTCTCAGGGGTGGTGCAGGNTTTAGCGGATGTGCCCACAGGGCTTTTGCCCCGCACTCGTTATAGGCAGACCCCTCCCCTGCGTCGTCATAGGAGGGGTCTGCATGGTCGGGCCCCCCGGCAAAACCGGGTCGGGGGCGCGATTACCGCGCCCCCGGCCTCTACCTCTTACTATGTTTGTGGCTAGTTTAGGTTTTACAGGGAGGGGCTGCAAACCCCCCCCAACAACCAATCTATGTCAGGGATTGGCCTTACTGCTCACCGTGGCCAGGGACGCAGAACCCCCTGTAGAGATTAACCCCAGGCTGCCCACTATTTCACCCATAGCTGGGGCTGGATAGCCATTGACTCAATAGTGAGCTCATCTGCCCTTAAAGATGGTCTTATTTTTAGTCCATCTGGGTGTCCAGCACACCCTCCTCACTGGAACAACCAGTGGGGGAGCCAGTTTCCTTTTGGGGAGACGGTAGCGGAGTGGTTAGCGTCTCCGACTGGCGTTCTCGGTGACCCGAGCTCGATCCCAGAAGAAAACCAAAACCTTTCTGCACCGTCGAGTGGACTAAGAACACCCACATGCCCTGCCCATCAACTCTACCTTCGATTGCGAGTGCATCGGAGGACACAGGGGGCGGTATGAACTTCTAATCACAGACGTCACTATAAGAATCCTGCCTGCGCCACCACGGGCGAGGACCAACCATCGGAGCCCTCAAGTGAATCTCCAGAGCCTAAAAAAAAAGTTTAGTCGCCGACGATCCGACCAGCTTGCTTACCTCCAAATGAGACTCTGTTGTGACTGTTTACTTGTTTTAGAAGCCTCTGCACATCAGCCATCACCTCAGGTATTCTCTAGGGTTGTCAGCGAGAACAGAGCACGGAAATATAGCACCTGGAATATCAATTTAGCCCAAAACAACTCGAAATTCTTTCATCGTCTTAGTCTTCTCTTTGTAGGTCGTCTATATTCATGGTTATGATAGTATTAATGTACCTTATTAATTGAGTTTCTTTTGTTGTCTTTCCTCATAATAATTACTGGTAAACATCATGGTTTAAGTGTTACTTGACGAGCCAATGCAATACGAGAAAATTGAAGTTAAAATGAGTTTCCCAGGTTTCTAACCATTAGTCATACAAGTTTGAATATGTATAGACCTATATCGGTATGCATGTATATATTTATATATATATACTATTATTTAGGTTCTGATATGTTAAAATTTGCGGGGAATGGTATTGAAGTAGATGCATGAGGGCAGTAAAAATAATAAGCAGTTTCTTAGAAGCACTTTTATCACTGTAGTTTTGATATGTGCCACTTGTGCAGTGAACAGTTTAGATGTTTACTCATTGTCCTTCCTCTCATCACGCGCCCCAAAGATCTAACTACTTTCCTTCCTTGTAGCCCTCTCTCTCTTATTTCCCTTTCCGTGCTTCCATACTTTCACGGGATTGAACCATTATCTGTCCATTCATCATTATTTTATATTGCTTTTGGCTCTCAACTGTCATGCTAATTTGATCTTCAAACTCAATAACTTCATTCCTTAATTTCTTAAATACTGTTATGCATGAGTTATGCATGTTGTGTGGTGTTCGGTGTTGTGTGAGCGGTGAGGCGTGTGTGTGTCTGTATATATGAACTGGGAGTGGATGCAGCGCGTGACTGAGGTGCCAGTTGAGGCGACCATGAGCGCGGGTGGGTGGGTGTGGGGTAGACAGCGGGAGTGGGGCCAGAAGGACGTGTGTTCTGCCACAGTGTTCTAGCTCACCAGGCAGTCGCAGCGAGACCTTGGAGTAGATCACTCATGCCTCCCCGGTTGCCTCCCGTTTTGTGGCCCCCCCGTCTGCAAGTGTGCCTATCTTATCGCCTCTGCCTTTGGACTCTGTTTAATTGTATCAGGAATTTAGCCAGTAAACCAAGAAAGGAGTGCCCAGTGTTTTCTTCGCCTGAGGTAGAAATGATAAGGACTTCGTGGATTGTGATATACAGCTCGCTTCTCACTCGCATACCGAACGAACCCTTTCGTGTGCTTATACGTCAAGCAGCGGTTTGTAACGCCTGTCAGCGTCACAGTGACACCTGGAGTGTGTGGTGGGGTCGAGGGCGTAACAATTGGTGTCTAAAAGTGGAATTGTGAGTGTGATAGAGTGAGAGCCGGTTGTGTGACACGCGGTCAAGATGGCGTCGGACGGGGAGGAGGCGAGTGTATCGTTGGAAAATGAGCTGACTCAGCTGAATGAAGACAAAGGCGCAAACCAAGGCCTGGTGGATGAGCCGAGTCAGGCTGGCGGGCCCGTGGAAAGTGAATAGAATGTGAGGGAACATGCTCGTGCGTTGATGAGTGAAGAAGGAAACCAAGGAAAACGTGAGAGAGGCAGTGAAAGAGGGCCGACTAGAAAAACAATGAAAATGTGACGAGCTGAGAGAGGTGGGGGTGCAGGGGTTTAGTGGAGGCGCGGGAGGACGCGCGGGGGTATACAGAAGCGATGTGTGCCGCCCTTAAAGTAATCGTCCAGACCATTCATCATTCCTGATTTAATGCAATCAAATCATAGCCATTGAGAGTTATATAAACAATACGTCGTTCACTTTTTGTATCCAGTCAGTGTTTTTAAATTAATCCGCAATCAAATCTGCAAATTCCCCGAGTTCTCAAAACGCACTCAAGATTTGCAGACGCTCGGGCTCAGGCTCCGTGACGTACCGTCAGGGAGGACCCTCTTTCCCGCGCTGATCAGAGGCACGTAAACACAGAGATAATATAATATACTTGAAGATATTTGGGTGTTTTGATAGATTTTTTTTGCTATATGCCACATGCATGCACCCCTTTAAATGGGTGCAGCATGTTTCCTTCCACACACACACCTGCACACCGCCCACCCTTCCCACACACACGCCTGCACACCGACACCCTTCCCACACTCACGCCTGCACACTCGCCTCCGTCCCACACACACCCCTTTCACACCGACACACTTCCCACACTCACGCCTGCACACCGACACCCTTCCCACACACGCCTGCACACACGCCTCCTTCCCCCACACAGCCTGCACACACGCTTCCTTTTCCTACACACACGCCTGCACACCGACACCCTTCCCACACACACGCCGGGGAAATACTTTGGAACTCATCCTTCCGGCTTTGACTGAAATGAACTACCGCACTGTATTGTATGCTTATTATACTTCACATCTGTAAAGGTTCCAGAGTGCGCTCAGCCTTGGTTGACCCCACGACCGCTATGAAATGAGGTGCCTCAAAAATTCTAAGTCCAGTTAGGTTAGGTTAGGTAACTTTGTGGTTAAGGTTAGGTTAGGTTAGGTATACTTTGTGGTTAAGGTTAGGTTAGGTTAGGTATACTTTGTGGTTAAGGTTAGGTTAGGTATACTTTGTGGTTAAGGTTAGGTTAGGTTGGGTATACTTTGTGGTTAAGGTTAGTTAGGTTAGGTATACTTTGTGGTTAAGGTTAGGTTAGGTTAGGTATACTTTGTGGGTTAAGGTTAGGTTGGGTTAGGTTAGGTATCTTTGTGGTTAAGGTTGGTTAGGCTAGGTTACTTTGTGGTTAAGGTTAGGTTAGGTTAGGTATACTTTGTGGTTAAGGTTAGGTTGGGTTAGGTTAGGTTAACTTTTTTGGTTAAGGTTAGGTTAGGTATACTTTGTGGTTAAGGTTAGGTTAGGTATACTTTGTGGTTAAGGTTAGGTTAGGTATACTTTGTGGTTAAGGTTAGGTTAGGTTAGGTTAGGTATACTTTGTGGTTAAGGTTGGGTTAGGTATATTTTGGGGTTTAAAGGGTTTAGGTTAGGTTAACTTTGTGGTTAAGGTTAGGTTAGGTTGGGTTTAGGTATATTTTGTGGTTAAGTTAGGTTAGGTATACTTTGTGGTTAAAGGTTGGTTAGTTAGGTATACTTTGTGGTTAAGGTTAGGTTAGGTTAGGTATACTTTGTGGTTAAGGTTAGGTTGGGTATACTTTGTGTTAAGGTTAGGTTAGGTTAGGTTAGGTATACTTTGTGGTTAAGGTTAGGTTAGGTTAGGTATACTTTGTGGTTTAAGGTTAGGTTAGGTTAGGTATACTTTGTGGTTAAGGTTAGGTTAGGTTAGGTATACTTTCTGGTTAAGGTTAGGTTAGGTATATTTTGTGGTTAAGGCTAGGTTAGGTTAGGTATACTTTGTGGTTGAGGTTAGGTTAGGTTAGGTATACTTTGTGGTTAAGGTTAGGTTAGGCTAGGTATACTTTGTGGTTAAGGTTAGGTTAGGTTAGGTATACTTTGTGGTTAAGGTTAGGTTAGGTTAGGTTAGGTATACTTTGTGGTTAAGGTTAGGTTAGGTATACTTTGTGGTTAAGGTTAGGTTAGGTATACTTTGTGGTTAAGGTTAGGTTAGGTATATTTGTGGTTAAGGTTAGGTTAGGTTAGGTATACTTTGTGGTTAAGGTTAGGTTAGTTAGGTTAGTTATACTTTGTGGTTAAGGTTAGGTTAGGTTAGGTAATACTTTGTGGTTAAGGTTAGGTTAGGTATACTTTGTGGTTAAGGTTAGGTTAGGTTAGGTTAGGTATATTTTGTGGTTAAGGTTTTAGTTAGGTTAGGTATACTTTGTGGTTAAGGTTAGGTTAGGTTAGGTATACTTTGTGGTTAAGGTTAGGTTAGGTATACTTTGTGGTTAAGGTTAGGTTAGGTTTAGGTTAGGTATACTTTGTGGTTAGGTTAGGTTAGGTTAGGTATACTTTGTGGTTAAGGTTAGGTTATGTATACTTTGGGGTTTAAAGGTTAGGTTGGGTTAGATTTTACATATAGTGATTTTGGATGATTTTTTTGGGGGCCAAAAATAAACTTATATTTGCTTCCCCCACCCAAAAACCCCGTATTCCCGCCAGTTCCCCAGGCTTGTTGGCTATAGGGGGAAAAAAAAAGATAGGGGTGAAGGACTTCTTCAAAAGTTTTACACACGCCTCCTTCCCACACCACACGCTTGCATACACGCCTCCTTCCCACCACACACGCCTGCACACCCCGCCTCCTTCCCACACACACGCCTGCAGACACGCTTCCTTCCCACACACACGCCTGCACACCGACACCCTTCCCACACAGAGCCTGCCACACACACACGCCTGCACACACGCCTCCTTCCCACACACACGCCTCCTTCCCACACACCCCGCTTCCTTCCCACACACACGCCTGCACATCGACACCCTTCCCACACACACGCCTGCACACCGCCCACCCTTCTTACACACAACGCCCTCCTTCCCACACACACGCCTGCACACACGCCCTCCACACACGTGTGTGTTGTGTGTGTATGTGTGTGTGTGTGCAGGAAGGGTGTTGGTGCGCAGGCGTGTGTGTGGGAAGAGTGTCGGTCACAGCGACAGTTTTCACTGTCTGACACCGAAGTACAATCGGTCATCATAACATTTGCCGACAGGTGTCAGACAGAGTGTCTGCGGGCGCCCCTGTTTGACGTCATCAATAACAGTCGTAGCCCTGTTGGGGGGAAAGATTTTTTTTTTCGCGCGCTTTTTCCCAAAAGTCGTGTTTTTACGGAAATTAAGGCCTGGAAATCAATTATTTTTGGTGGATTAGGTGTTTTGAATGTACATTCAACATAATTAGGCAAAAAAAAAATGGGTCTGGACGACTACTTTAAGCAGGACTTAAGTACGGAGGTGCAGGACATTAAGGTGGAGGCGCGGGAGGAAGTGAGGGAGTGCCGAGAGGATATCGCGACGCTGCAGCAGGCCGTGGAACAGCAGGCCAGCGCCTTAACCAGGGCCATGGACCAGCGTAGGTCGAGGCAAGAGCTCATCGAGGAGGAGGAGCTGCCTGGTCGTCCTTGGTCAGATCCTGGTGACCATAAGGACTGGCGGGCCGGCACGCCACTCGTCCCGGCCCCCACGGTGCCCTCTCCTCGCTTCCCCACCCCCCCGTCGTCGCCCCACCATCACGCCGCAAACGTTCTGTGGCCATCGGGGCGGCGAAAGACCATCTGAGTTTGATGGCAAGGTGGGCTGGGAAGCTTACCTGGCCCAATTCGAGCTCTTGGCAGACGCCCAAGGGTGGGACTTGGCAGAACGAGCCTTACAGCTCGTGTCCAGTCTCCGGGGTGCAGCGTTGGAGGTGCTGCGGCACCTGACCCCGGCGCAACGCCTGGCGTATCAGAGTGTGGTGGAGGCCCTACGAAGGAGGTTTGGCCACCATCAGCAGGCGGAGGTATACCGGGCTCGCCTGAAGGTCAGGGTGCGAGCCAGGGGCAAACCTCTACCCCAGCTCGCCCAGGAGTTGGAGACGCTGGTACGTCGCGCGTACCCCGCCGCCCCGGAGGACATGGTGGTGGTGCTGACGCGCGACCACTCCGTGGATGCGCTGCAGGACAGGAACCTGCAGTTTTTTAGTGAAGCAGGCGCATCCAGGGGAAACGTGCAGGAAGCTCTAGAGGGCGCTGGAGCTGGGAGTCTTTCCTGCGCACCTCTGTGGGCGGTGCCGCGACGGAGTGGGCCATGGAGGCCCCCCCCCCCCACCAGGGGGAAATTCCGGGCAGGCAGGCACCGGGGGAAAGGACCCGGAGAGGAGGCCCGCGGGCTTCCGGGAGGGACGAGCCCCACAGGCTTCAAGGGCTCTTGCGGGGGTTGTGGCCAGCAAGGCTTCAGGCGAAGCCAAAGCCCGAGGGGGCGGAGGACGCGTTCCCTTTAGAGGGCGGCTGCTAAAAGCCTTTCAAACCTTGCTGCCGAGTTGGGCCAGTATGGCCACTTTTCCATCGCTTGCACCAATCCCAAGGAAGTGTTGCAAGCGGGAAACGACGCTTGGCTGGACAGAGGGGCCGAGAGCCAGCCAATGCTACCAGGGCCCCGTGCAGTGTAACCTACCACCGTACTACAGCCACGACGGTCGAGGTGGAAGGAACCGTGAACGGGAGGCCATGCCGGATGAAGGTGGACACGGGCGCGGAGAGGACGTTCATGCGTCCGGACGTGGTGCCGGCGAAACATCTTCCTGAAGCACTGCAGTGACTCTGTGGAGTCACTAGGCATTGCACAAAGCTCAGGGGCCCAGTGCAGGCGCGAATCGGCGTGGGAGGCACTGAGAAAGTACTGCCTATGTACGTCGCCGACATAGAGGATTCATGCCTCCTGGGCCTGGACTACCTGACGCAGAGTGGGGCGTGCGTCGACCTGGGGAGGAGGACGTTAAAGGTACGCGGAGAAGAGGTGCCCTTACTCCCAGGTGGCGCCCCGGCGGAGGTAGTTGCGGCTGAGCGCGTGCGTCTTGCCCCGAGGACGAAGACTAGAGTGCCTTGTACGCTGATCAGGAAGATGGAAGGAGCCGACGGCATGGTGGAGTCCACGGAGCACCCGTGGCTGGCAGACGGTGTGTGGCGGTGGGCCGGAGTCTCGTAGGAACCGGGGAGGAGTCAGTCACTGTCCTTGTGGCTAACTTCTCCAACGAGACTCGCAAGGTACCGGCTGGTGCAAAGCTGGGCACCTGTGAGGAAGTAACAAGAGGAGTCGAGGACAGCGAGGTGGGGGTGCAGTTACGGCCGGAGCAAAGACGGGAGTTATTTACGGAAGAGCCAGAACAAAGTGTGGAAGAATTACAGGATGATGTGTGGAGCCGAGGATCTGTCACGGGTGACCTTGGATGTGATAGGCTCGGGCCTGCCCTCAGAACCTGAAGTAGTGGGCCCTAACGCGAGGGCGGCAGCTCCCCAGGGAAACGACAGACCGCTGAGGGCCAAGTGACAACCCCTGTGGTGGGAGGATTATGTAATGGATGAGCATGAGGAAATTTAATTACTGATTGTACACGTGATATGTTACTATGTTTCTGTATTTTCTTAGTAGTAAGTGCTAATGTGTAGTGTCATTGGTGACCGAGGTCGATCACATAATAAAGGAGGGGCAATGTTATGCATGAGTTATGCATGTTGTGTGGTGTTCGGTGTTGTGTGAGCGGTGAGGCGTGTGTGTGTCTGTATGTATGAACTGGGAGTGGAGGCAGCGCGTGACTGAGGTGCCAGTTGAGGCGATCTTGAGCGCGGATGGGTGGGTGTGGGGTAGACAGCAGGGAGTGGGGCCAGAAGGACGTGTGTTCTAGCTCACCAGGCAGTCGCAGCGAGACCTTGGAATAAGTCGCTCACGCCTCCCCGGCTGCCTCCCGTTTTGTGGCCCCCTGTCTGCAAGTGTGCTTACTTATCGCCTCTGCCTTTGGACTCTGTTTAATTGTATCAGGATTTTAGCCAGTAAACCAAGAAAGGAGTGCCCAGTGTTTTCTTCGCCTGAGGTAGAAATTATAAGGACTTCGTGGATTGTGATATACAGCTCGCTTCTCACTCGCATACCGAACCCTTTCGTGTGCTTATACATCAAGCAGCGGTTTAAATTGTAACGCCTGTCAGCCTCACAGTGACTGGGGTGACTGGGGTCAGACACATGTGGTGGGGTCGAGGGCGTAACAATACCATCACTTCCCTTTCGGCCACATTAACTTTCAGTTTCCTCCTCACACAAACAGTACTGAATTCACTTACCAATTTTTGCATTTTTTTTAACTCTGCTAGTAGTACAGCTTCATCTGCAAATACTATAATATTGAGCTTCCCTTTTGTATCATCTATACTCATCTCTATACCAACATCACCAGTCTTTGCTTTGATTTATCTTATTATTCCATCCATAAACAAGTTGCATAACCACTGTGACATTACCAGAGGTGGGCGAGAGCGATACTTAGTGCGATACTGCGATACTATCGCACCGCCAAAAAAGTATCGCAGTATCGCAGTATCGCAAAGCATTCAAAGTAGCGGAGTATAAGTATCGCAACTCAAGTATCGCTTAAATTTCCCGTGATACTTTAAAAGACAACCTTAAACCTGGGGAACCTGGGGAACCTGGGGAGGGTGCTGCTGGACCAAAAGGAGGAAGAGGGCCAGGGTGATGATAAGGAGGAGGAGGAGCTTGAGGAGATGCAGTAGTGACTAGTGAACTGTGCTGTGTGTGTGTGTGTGCGTGTGTGTGTTTTATATTTTAAATAAAATTTGTTTAGAATCAAGTTTATAGAAACTTGTTTAGAATAGAAATAGATATCAGTTTAAAAATAAATATATTACAATGTTTTAATGTGCCTAAACTGTAGTTTAAGTAAAATAGATCTTCTTTTGGTTAATACAGTGTTTTCTTAGATAGATAAGTATCGCAAAGCTAAATTTTTGGTATCGCAGTATCGCTGCGATACTATCGCTGCGATACTATCGCTGCGATACTATCGCTGCGATACTATCGCTGCGATACTATCGCTTTAAGAAAAAAGTATCGGTAGCGGAGTATCGCAGTATCGCGTATCGTTTTAAGAAAATCCGGAAAAGTAGCGGAGTATCGCGAATCGAACTAGCGGGAAAAAAGTATCGCAGTATCTTATCGCACTACCAAAAAAAAGTATCGCGCCCACCTCTGGACATTACCCATCCTTGCCTCATGGTACCTGGTACTCTCGTCTACCGAAATTCTCGTCCCTACACAAATCGGGAAAACTCGCCTACGGTAATGGTTAAAGGTTAGGTTACCGTTAGGTTAGGTAAAGGTCAGGTTAGGTTAGGTATTTATAATGACAGTTAAAAGCTTAATAGTTATACTACATACATACTCCACTCCATACACACTCTTTAACCCTTCAATACATCCCACATTCCCTCCCAGTCTACTCTGTCTTATGCTTTCTCTAAATCCATGAATGCAGCATAAATCTTCTTGTATTTTGCTAACATTGTCTTAATTATCATTCGCATATCTAAGATCTGATCTACACAACCTTTCCCAGTTCTAAATCTGCCTTGCTCCTCACTAACCTTGCCATTTGTGATTTTGTGTATTCTTCCAATTATGATTTTACCATACAGTTTGCCTCTTCACTGTGGAGTACATGATGACTCAATGAAGCTAAATATAAGCCAACCTGGTAACAACATTGCCAATCTAGCTAATCACAGCCCTGGATTTGCCATGACTCTATCCAACCATGGATAGAGTCAGAAACTCAGAACTCTTCCTTCAGTTCAGAATCAGATACCACAGAGGAAATAAATTCAATATGATATGAATAATGCAAACCCATAAGAAAAATTAAGGTTAACTATAAGACAAGAAAGAAGAAAAATAGGTAAAGAACCGTTTTATAGTGACCCTCTCCATTTTGAAACGCAACTAAAAAAGATTTGGTAGATTTTGATGCATTTTGAAAGAATCTGACCTTGGATTTTCTTGGCAATAAATAAATATTATTTTTATCCTCTTGAATCCACCGGTGAAAAACTAGTGATTTCCGAGAAAAACAAACCAAATTATTCCAAAACACACAAAAATCTACCAGAAAAATATAGGTCACGAATAAAATTTAACAAAACCTAACCTTAACATGAAACCCAGAGTGTGTTTCATCCTCACCCGCATTATACGCTCATCAACCGGAATAACCTCAACAACTGACGGCTGCAGTTTGCTGGAGATGCCTATAGCTACTCCCCGTACACGGTGACCATTGCTCATGCCGGACCAGTAGTAGGTTTACCCCCACTGCTAGTCTCGCCACTGCCAGGCCTCCTCGTCTCAGAGAGTCCCACTATATCCACCCTCAGCCTACTGAGCTCGCCCGATAGGAGAGGTAGTCGATGATCGTCTGAGAGGCTCAGAACGTTCCACGAGCCCACACGAAGAACCCTCCGCAGGTTGATCCCAGGAGTGATTCGACGGGCAGGCGCCGCCTCTGCACCGCCCCGGCCACCCCCATAAGAAAAAGTTGGGCTAGGGGTCCCTACCACTTGATTTAGAGTGCGGGATTCCCGAGGGCTTTGCCCCGCACACGTCATAGGCAGACCCCTCCCCTGCGTCGGCATAGGAGGGGTTTGATGGTCGGGCCCCCCGGCAAAACCGGGTCGGGGGCGCGATTACCGCGCCCCCGGCCTCTACCTCTTACTATGTTTGTGGCTAGTTTCGTTTTTACAGGGAAGGGTTGCAAACCCCCCCCCAACCAATCTATGTCAGGGATTGGCCTTACTGCTCACCGTGGCCAGGGACGCAGAACCCCCTGTAGGGATTAACCCCAGGCTGCCCACTATTTAATCCATAGCTGGGACTATTTAACCCATAACTGGGATGGCTCTCGAGGCGCTGCATGAGGAGGCAAAGCCTTTGGGACTTGAGGTCTCCTGGCTCAAGACCAAGGTCAAGGTGTTTGGAGACTTACTAGATGAAGCAGTACAGTCTGTTCATGCGTGTGGCGAGGACATTGAGATCTTGGAAAGTTTTACATACCTTGGTAGCGCAGTCCATAATGACGGCGGGTCACGTCAAGAAGTCTTACGGTGGATTGGCATAGCCCACGGTGTTATGGACTCGCTCAGCGGGAGTATTTGGCGTTGTCGGTACCTGTGCAGGAGGACAAAGATCCGGATCTTCAAGTCGCTTGTGATCCCTGTCTTACTCTATGGTTGTGAGACATGGACACTAAATAGTGACTTGAAGAGACGAATCAATGCCTTTGGTAATAAGTGTCTTCGCAGAATCATGAGGTATCGCTGGGATGATTACGTGTCAAATCAGCGATTGCACCGTGAGACTGAATCGAGGCCTATTACCTGCATAGTCCGTCAGCGCCAACTTCGGCTATATGGGCATGTGGCACGCTACCCTGAAACCGATCCTTCCCATCGGGTTGTATCTGTAAGAGACAATCCGGCGTGGAGGAGGCCAAGGGGGCGCCCACAAGGCTCGTGGCTGGGGCAAGTTGATGTTTCTTGTCGAGAGTTGCTTGGTATGGGAAAGGAGCCTGCATGGGAACTCGCGCGTGATGACCCCCGGGAGTGGCGTCGTAGGGTGGGCGAGGCGACGCGCCCCCCGGCGTATGCCCCCAATGATTGATTGATAACCTTAACCTTACTAATCTAACCTGTCTGTGAGGGAGGCCTGGGAGAGGTGCCCGGCCCGCGGTCTGGACTGCGCTGATGGCGACGGCGGAATTTGCTATATTTATTCTATTCAGATCATTTTTGCCAGTGATTTTGACCGAAGCAGCAGTTTTCCAAGAGGTTTGAAAGTTAGTTGAAGACGTACATGACAAAAGGTTAGTCCTTCATAAGGTAGTAAACGAGATAAAGAGACATTATTGTATGTGGGGTACCTGAACTGTTCATACAGACTGCATGCAATACCTACATCTGAACTGTTCACTGCACAAATGGCACATATCAAAACTACAGTGATATATAAGTGGTTCTAGGAGACTGCATTATTATTTCCACTGCCTTCATGCACCGACTTTAACACCATTCCCAGCAAATTTTAACATATCAGAAGCTAAATAGTAGCATAATATAAATAGATACATACATTCCTATATAGGTCTATACCTATTCAAACTTGTATGACTAATGGTTAGTAAGCTGGGAACCTCCTTTTAACTTCAATTTTTCTCTTATTGCATTGGCTCGTCAAATAACACTTAAACCATGATGTATACCAGTAATTATTATTAGGAAAGACAACAAAAGGAACTCAATTAATAAGGTATTTTATTACTATCATAACCATGAATATGTACAACTTTCAAAGAGAAGACTATGACGAAGAAAAAATTTCAAGTTGTTTTGGGCGAAATTGATATTCCAGGTGCTATATATCCGTGCTCTGTTCTCGCTGACAACACTACAGAAGACCTGAGGTGATGGACCTGAGGCTGATGTGCAGAGGCTTCTAAACCAAGAAAACAGTCACAACAGAGTCTCATTTAAAGGTAAGCAAATGGTAGGGACACAATACGTACTACCTACCACTTGCTTACCTCTTGACGAGGCTCTGTTATGACTGTTTTCATGGTTTAGAAGCCTCTGCACATCAGCCATTACCTTAGGTCTTCTCTAGTGTTGTCAGCGAGAACAGAGCACAGTAATATAGCACCTGGAATATGAATTTCGCGCAAAATAACTCGAAATTCTTCCATCGTCGTAGTTTTCCCTTTGTAGGTCCACCCGCGGCGACCCCGACTTATCCCCACAATGCACCGATGTAAACAAACCGTGACGTAGTTATGGGTTGGGCCATAGACCACTGTAAATCTGGACTGCGCACGGAATATCGGCCTGTTGCACAATGGCCCTTAAGTCGGAGGGCCGCTTGGATTCATATATATATATATATATATATATATATATATATATATATATATATATATATATATATATATATATATACGGATCATATAGACTGGTTTATCAGTATATATGATATACTGTAATCTTCGTAAATGTTTGTTCTATAATATTATCAAATAAAAAACAGTAAAACACGCTAAAGAAATGACATTACGAGACTGAAGAAATATGCATGAAATTCACTTCAACTCTTCGCCATTTAAAACTTTGCGAGTCAACTTTTATCATGAAGGGTATCAATAGAAGCGCAATAGTATTAGTTTTCCATTGATGTATTTCGTTACCTGATAAATGAATTACCACCATGCATAAATTAGCGTTAACTAAATAAATAAAATCATCAATCGGGTAATTTTCCCGATTGAAGAGGTTATTTATTTAGTTAACGCTAATTTATACATTGTGCTAATTCATTTATCAGAAAACGAAATATATAAGTAAATAAATAACATCATCAATCGGGAAAATTACCCGATAGATGATTTTATTTATTTATTCAACGGTAATTTATGCATGATTCTAATTCATTTACCAGAAAACTAAATATATCAATGTAAAGCTAATAAAAGTGCGCTTCTATTGATACCCTTCATGATAAAAATTGACTCGCAAAGTTTTAAATGGCGAAGAGTTGAAGTGATTTAGTTCATGCATATTTCTTCAGTCTCGTAATGGCATTTCTTTAGCGTGTTTTACTGTTCTTTATTTGATAATATTATATAACAAACATTTACGAAGATTACAGTATATCATATATACTGATAAACCAGTCTATATGATAGTCCATAGACCACTATATCTCTTTGTCGAGCGGGCCGCGGGCCGCTATGCAGCCTGGCAATTTCAAAACATTGTCGCGTGAACAGTCCAGAGATATGGTGGTCTATGGTTGGGTCCATTAGAGCGTGGGCAGTTTCATTTATGTACTGGCGTGGCGAGTTTAGCCACAGTCTGGCGTCGTCGTTTCCATGGTAAGGGCGAGGTTTTGTTTACATACCACCGCAAGGCGCCCAAAAGCGTTTGGTATATATAGAAGATATGTATAGATCTATAATAATATAAGCGAAAGTGTGTCTGTCTGTCTGTCTGTCTGTCTGTCTGTCTGTCTGTCTGTCTGTGTGTGTGTGTGTGTGGTATAGGTTCCGCCCCCCGTGGCGCAATCACCTCATATGGCACATTTTTGGAACCGGGTTGACCAGGGGAAGGTCATAAGCCCACTTATGAGATGATTCGATCACTTTTCTTTTTTTTCTTTTTTTAGCAGCCTATTAGCGATAATTGTGAAAAAAAAAAGTGGGTTGCGAGAATTGAGGAAAACTTGATGTAGGGTGATGGGTAATGGGTGAGTGAATGGGTGGGGTGATGGGTAATGGGTGTGGGGTGATGGGTGAGTGAATGGGTGGGGGGTGATGGGTTGGGGGTGATGGGTGATGGGTGAGGGAATAGGTGGGGGGTGATGGGTAATGGTAAATATAAGCGAAAGTGTGTCTGTCTGTCTGTCTGTCTGTGTGTGTGTGTGTGTGTGTGTGTGTGTGTCTGGTATAGGTTCCACCCCCTGTGGCGCAATCACCTCATATGAAACATTTTTGGAACCGGGTTGACCAGGGGAAGGTTTTAAGCCCATTTATGAGATGATCCGATCACTTTTTTTTTTTTTTTTAGCAGCCTATTAGCGATAATTGTGAAAAAAAAGTGGGTTGCGAGAATTAGAGAGAACTGCAACTCCGAAATGCCAGTGGTCGCTGGCAGTTTTAACTCACAATTTGGTGAAAAGTTGGTCAACTTGAAAGAAAAATATGGGCTTATTCCACTGCACTTAAAACACAAAAGTATAATTTTAAGAACGATTTTCTTCTATATGTATATTGTATAGAAGCCTGATTCTGTAAAACATGTATTTAACCAAATAACCAAGTAGGTTATAGTTGAGGAGGCGAGGTAAATGTTACTCTATGATATTATACAGTCAATAACGTATGTTTAGAAGTTATCTATACCTAGGCAGTCATATGTTCCTGTTATTATTGTGTATCAATCAGATAGAAAGCCTGGAGGTGCAATGAGTCGACGCGTGAAGTAGCAATGTTTTGATTCAATCTCCCCGCCACAATCTCCCCGCCACCACTCCCCGCCGCGGCGTGTCGCCTCCACAATTATAACCTACATTGTCGCAGCAACAAGCCGATTTCGGCATTCTTTATTCTTCGTTTTTCCAAGGCATTTCTTATTGTATTTTGACAAGCGTTTGCCAGACGCAGCAGTACTGTCTTAGAAAACAGTGTGAACATCGCCCAAATTTTACATGCCACAATATACATGTAAAAAATATATTAAGCTTTGCTACTCGAGGCGAGTAATTTGCATTAAATTGCTATCTTAGAACGTTCAATCGTAATGCATGTCATGCATACACTTACTAGAACAACAGAAAAACGTTCTTTTTTAGTATTCAGATGCGGTGCATCAATATTTATCGCGAAATTGATTTATGAAAAATATTAGTCGCGGAGGGAAAACACAGTAGACCAACCTTTGAGTTAAAACTGCCAGCGACCACTGGCATTTCTCGAGTTTCAGTTCTCTCCAATTAGAGAGAACTGCAACTCCGAAATGCCAGTGGTCGCTGGCAGTTTTAACTCACAATTTGGTGAAAAGTTGGTCAACTTGAAAGAAAAATATGGGCTTATTCCACTGCACTTAAAACACACAAATATAATATTAAGAACGATTTTCTTCTATATGTATATTGTATAGAAGCCTGATTCTGTAAAACATTGTATATAACCAAATAACCAAGTAGGTTATAGTTGAGGAGGCGAGGTAAATGCTACTCTATGATATTATATAGTCAATAACGAATGTTTAGAAGTTATCTTTACCTAGGCAGTCATATTTTCCTGTTATTATTGTGTATCAATCAGATAGAAAGCCTGGAAGTGCAATGAGTCGACGCGTGAAGTGGCAATGTTTTGATTCAATCTCCCCGCCACAATCTCCCCGCCCACAACTCCCCGCCGCGGCGTGTCGCCTCCACAATTATAACCTACATTGTCGCAGCAGCAAGCCGATTTCGGCATTCCTTATTCTTCGTTTTTCCAAGGCATTGCTTATTGTATTTTGACAAGCGTTTGCCAGACGCAGCAGTACTGTCTTAGAAAACAGTGTGAACATCGCCCAAATTATACATGCCACAATATACATGTAAAAAATATATTAAGCTTTGCTACACGAGGCGAGTAATTTGCATTAAATTGCTATTATAGAACGTTCCATCGTAATGCATGTCATCCATATAATTAGTAGAACAACAGGAGAACTATATTTTTTGGTTTTCAGATGCGGTGCATCAATGTTTATCGCGAAATTAATTTATGAAAAATATTAGTCGCGGAGGGAAAACACAGTAGACCAACCTTTGAGTTAAAACTGCCAGCGACCACTGGCATTTCTCGAGTTTCAGTTCTCTCCAATTGAGGAAACCTTGATGTAGGGTGATGGGTAATGGGTGAGTGAATGGGTGGGGTGATGGGTAATGGGTGTGGGGTGATGGGTGAGTGAATGGGTGGGGGGTGATGGGTAATGGGGGAGTGAATGGGTGGGGGTAATACATACATTTCTACATCCATGATTTCAGGAAAGTTAGAAGGGGCTATCTGGAGAGTCCGTGTTTGGTGGGCCGAAGGCCCACCATCAATAGCCCTCCGCAGGAGCTAGCCAAAAAGTCCGCCCGGAGGGCGGCTTTGCGGCTAGTATATTATATAAGGAAGATATGTGTCAAGCTCGTGCTCGAACTTGACAGACGACCTAAAAGCGATCCTAAGCAGAAAAGGTCACAATACGCCATAACAATGAGCCCGATCTGCCATCTGGTGGCTGTCTGGGAACCTCCCATCAGCTCAGAATGTCGGGTCTCGGGGTGTCGGGCTCGACTTATTTTCCATTATTCCCTACCAAACCAGCTACAATTAAGTGTTGCCATGATATACATAGATTTATACCAAATAAAAATATACGAGTTTTACATTATTCATAGCGTTATAATGAGGATTGTTGGCAAAATAGAAGCATTCGACCACAGGTGTCCTACAACATTCTACTAAATACTGTAGAGGAATGCTTCAAGGCGGGTGTATGGGTTATAATATTACCTTCATGCATGCAAAGAGAAGGTATTATTACCCCATACACCCGCCTTGAAGCATTCCTCTACAGTATTTAGTAGAATGTTGTAGGACACCTGTGGTCGAATGCTTCTATTTTGCCAACACTCCTCATTATAACGCTATGAATAATGTAAAACTCGTATATTTTCATTTGTTATTGGCAGCTCGCTTCGTTCGCTGCCACTTACCATAAGACCCATTCGCGTAAGGGGAGTGGAACCATTCGTGATCCAAAAAGTGAATAACAACTCCTAAATATTGTCGGATTGAGCTGAAATTTGACATGCAAGTAGTGCTGTCAAAATCAATGGGGGTCTGTGCAACAAACTTTTTGCGTAGAACAAGCCCTTAATGAGTAATTAGCGTAATGATTTAATTAGTGCTAAATAAACTTCGGTTTTACAATAACAATTTATTTTTCTTATGAAGTACAAAAGTGATCCTCGCTATAGGTTTGCATAATAAAATATCAAGGATAAGCATGCCATTTGTAAATTTACCGATTGAGCTGAAATTTGGTACGAAAGTCCTCAAGGGTACAACTCAGACTTTTCCGACATTTTTCCGACTTTTTTCCCCGACATTTTTGCTTTCGGCCTGCTCCGAAGGAGCGCCGGAAGACCTTGAAAGAGCTTTTAAACCCAGCCCTGCCCTCCCCTCCCCTCCCCTGCCCTCCCCGATTCTAACTTCGACACGTCGTAGCGTCGCCGTCTGTGGACCGATTGAGCTGAAATTTGGTATGAGAGTCCTCAAGGGTACAACTCAACCATCAACTGTGAAAAACCGTGAGAAACCGTGAGAAACCGTGAGAAGCCGTGAGAAATGTTTGACGCTGCGTAGCGTCGCCGTCTGTTGGCCGATTGAGCTGAAATTTGGTATGAGGGTCCCCAAGAGTACAACTCAGCTATCAACTGTGAGAAACCGTGAGAAACCGTGAGAAACCCGTGCGAAACTGTGAGAAATGTTCGACGCTTCGTAGCGTCACCGTCTGTGGACCGATTGAGCTGAAATTTGGTATGAGAGCCCCCACGGGTACAACTCAGCCATCAACTGTGAGAAACCGTGAGAAAACCGTGAGAAATGTTTGACGCTTCGTAGCGTTGCCGTCTGTTGACCGATTGAGCTGAAATTTGGTGGGAGAGTCCCCAGGGGAGAACTCAGTCTTCTACCGTGATAAACTCAGTCTTAAACTTTGGCTACACAAAGCACTCGGCCCTCTTGGCTTTGACAAGACTCCAGTGCCTTCTACACTGCCCTATTAGCTCTCAGCCAAGCACTTCCACAAATGTACTATAAAATGTCAGCCCTCTACATACTCTCGAAAGTGTGTCCCTATGCAAGCTAAAATGCGAACGAAGGCATAGTAGGGGCACCTACTTGTTGTTGTTATTTTACCTGCAGATAATTATGAACTAAATTTAGGTCTGTAGACTAGGTATTTTAAAAGCACTTTGAGCTCGCTGCCACGTTCCAGCCGCAAGAACTGAGCCAAAAGCAAAGGGGCCAGAGGCTGGACGCCTATACTTGATAAACCTATTTGTTTTGTTTGAAGAATTTCGTCAGTTATCGACGCAGCTGAGATGGATCTCCACTGTAACCAGACAGCTCTCTCTCTCAGACTACCCCTAGAGTGCTGTCTGCTAGTGCTTATAGTGTTGGCCGAAGCCACCACCCCGGGAGGTGGATTACAAACCCCCGGCTAATACCCGGTACCCATTCACTGCTGGGTGGACAGGGGCTATGTATACCATGGCAACACTTAATTGTAGCTGGTTTGGTAGGGAATAATGGAAAATAAGTCAAGCCTGACACCCCGAGACCCGACATTCTGGGCTGCGTTCAGTAGAGCAATACGTACGGTACGTATTGCAAATTCACCGTACAATTTGCAATACGTATTTCTCTCTCGCACACCGACTCGAGGAGGTGGTTTTCCGCTGGTTTGCCAGCTCGCGCCACAATAAGGTATACATATAAGGTATATAAGGTATGTAAACAAAGGCCAACAAAAGCCTTTCCTCTTCTCTCTCCTCTTTTTGCCTCCTTAATATTTCATTTCCTGCTGCTATCATTTCTGCTGCATCAAATACAGGGGCATCAGCAAGTTTTTCTGCGAGAATAAGAATAGCCACAGCGATAAATTTCGACAGCTGCCATCTTGGTAGCAAAATGGTTTGTCAATCGTTCAGAAAGGAAGAGACGATACGTATTGCGCGGGGGAACCCTACTGAACGCAGCCCAGAGCTGACGGGAGGTTCCCAGACGGCCACCAGATGGCAGATCGAGCTCACTGTTATGGCGTATAAGAAGAAGAGAGGGGTAACAGAAAACTTCTGAAGAACGGCGCGAGCCTCGCGGCTCAAATTAGGGTTGTGCGGTATCAACAAAATACCGGTATTGCCGATACCGGTCTTCGGGAATAATACCGGTATGTCCTCACACCGGTATCAGTTACGATACCGGTATACCGTTACCGGTGTCAAAATACCGGTATTACCGGAATCAGTAATTTTTTTTCTTGTCTCTTTTTGCTTGCACATTCTCAGACAATTATTAACCCCTACAGCATAGACCCCCATAAAATACAGTTTCCTGTGGCGTTGGCCATTTCTTTTTTTACAATTCTTAACCCCTACCGTACAGCATATCAATCAATCATTGGGGGCATACGCCGGGGGGCGCGTCGCCTCGCCAACCCTACGACGCCACTCCCGGGGTCAATACGCGCGAGTCTCCATGCAAGCTCCTTGCCCATACCAAGCAGCTCTCGACAAGAAACATCAACTTGCCCCAGCCACGAGCCTTGTCGGCGCCCCCTTGGCCTCCTCCACGCCGGATTGTCTCTTACAGATACAACCCGATGAGAAGGATCGGTTTCAGGGTAGCGAGCCACATGCCCATATAGCCGAAGTTGGCGTTGACGAACTATGCAGGTAATAGGCCTCGATTCAGTCTCACGATGCAATTGCTGATTTGAGACGTAATCATCCCAGCGATACCCCATGATTCTGCAAAGACACTTATTACCAAAGGCATTGATTCGTCTCTTCAAGTCACTATTTAGTGTCCATGTCTCACAACCATATAGTAAGACAGGGATCACAAGCGACTTGAAGATCCGGATCTTTGTCCTCCTGCACAGGTACCGACAACGCCAAATACTCCCGCTGAGCGAGTCCATAGCACCGTGGGCTATGCCAATCCGCAGTAAGACTTCTTGACGTGACCCGCCGTCATTATGGACTGCACTACCAAGGTATGTAAAACTTTCCAAGATCTCAATGTCCTCGCCGCACGCATGAACAGACTGTACTGCTTCATCTAGTAAATCTCCAAGCACCTGGACCTCGGTCTTAAGCCAGGAGACCTCAAGTCCCAAAGGCTTTGCCTCCTCGTGCAGCGCCTCGAGAGCCATCACCAGGACCTCCAGTGACTCAGCAAAGATTACTGCATCATCGGCAAAAACAAGATCAGTGATCTTGGTGTCGCCGAGGGATGCTCCACAATCACTTTGATCTACAACCCAGTCCATACAAGCGTTGAAAAGTGATGGGGCAACGACGCACCCTTGCCTCACTCCTGTATTAACAGGAAAGAAGCTGAATACACCTGCCCCACACTTCACAGCACTCTCAGTCCCAGAATACAGACCAGTTATCAAACCAATAGTCCTTGCAGGAATCCCGCGAAGTCGCAGAAGATCCCAGAGTGACTCACGATGCACTGAGTCAAACGCCTTCTTGAGATCAACATAGGTTGCAAGCATTCCCTGTCGAAACTCACGTCGGCGTTCCACCAGGACACGAAGCGCTAGGATACGGTCCGTTGTTGACTTACTAGGCGTGAACCCAGTCTGCTGAGGTTTCTGATGCTTCAGCAGATGACTGCGGATCCGTATCAGCAATAGATGGGCAAGCACCTTGCCTGGCACGCTGAGCAGTGTAATACCGCGGTAATTGTTGCAGTCCTGACGGTCCCCTTTCCCTTTCCAGATAGGGACGACCAGCCCCCTTTTCCAGTCAGGAAGAATGGTACCTGATTGCCACACGGCAATCAGGACAGCATGCAGCCCGCGGATCATGGCCTCACCCCCAGCTTTGAGGAGCTCTGCACTGATATTACAAACGCCAGCTGCCTTTCTACCCCTCAACTTTGCTACAGCCTCTCTGACTTCGTCAAGAGAGGGTGCGGTTTCGTCAATTTGAGGATCGGCATCCACTGCCTGTAATCCAGTGGTGTGAAGCTGCTCAGTTAGAGGGTCCACCGTGAACAACTGCCCAAAGTACTCAGCCCAACGAGCCATCTACCCATCCATGTCCGACACGATGCGCCCATCTGCTGTTCGAATAGCACTCGCCCGAGATGGAGACTTGGAACGGAGCTTCTTCATGGCTCGGTAGGCGGGTCGGAGGTCATTAGCGTTCAAATGACCCTCGACATCCTCAGCGAGACTCCTGACATACCTCTCCTTGTCTCTCCCCAGGAGGGTTCTAGTCCGGCGTGACAAAGCCCTGTGCTGGTCCCGGTTCCCAGCCAGTCTGGCAGCGCGACTCTCCTCGATTTTTTCCAGCGTCTCCGTCGAGACAAAACCACGCCTTGACCTCGGGCGCTCCCCAATACACTCCTTGGCAGCCTGTAGAGTTTCACGTTTAAAGGTATCCCACAGTTCTACAGGGTCCTCGAGGGCACCGAGCACATCAAACCGATTTCAGACTGCCACCGCATACTCATGAGCACATGTCAAGTCCTTCAGTTTCTCAAGATGAATCACAGTATGGTTACCTCTTGAGATTCTTCTGGACTTAACATGAAGCTTAAGTGTAGCAACAACAAGTCTGTGATCTGTTCCAAAGAACTCAGCACTCCGATAAACCCTGCAGTTGTGGAGGATCCTCCAACAAGTACTAACGAGGACGTGGTCGATCTCCTTAGCTACCCCTCCGGCATTACTATACCATATCCAGCGGTGCAGCTCTGGTCTCTGATACCAAGAACCTGCAATTCTCAACCTTCTGGACCTTGCAAAATTCAGAAGCAAAGAACTGTTGGTGTTTCTGGTACCGGAGCCATGGGGACCAACACATAACTCGTAACCATCTCTCACAGTGCCAGTAGTAGCATAGTAGTACAGCATAGACCCCCCTAAAATAAAGATTCCTGTGGCTTCGGCTATCTCTTTTTTTACAATTCTTATCCCCTACCGTACAGCATAGACCCCCCTAAAATAAAGTTTTATGTGGCGTCGGCCATTTTTTTTTTTTGCATCAGTAATTAGTATGTATAATTATGTAACCTTAAATAAGGAAAATAACAATAATTTGATTCAAATTTTCTTTTAACATTTATTTTTGGACAAAGAGTTCCTGGGAAAGACATAGTTTAGATAGATATATAGCCAGAGCTGGGCAGTATTTAGATACAGTTTTATTTAAATACATTTATGTATTAAGAAATGTATTTATAAATACATTAGTTTTCATGTATATAAATACAATAATTAAATACTTTAATGCGAGCATCAATAGAAGCGGAATCGCATTAGCTTTCCATTGATATATTTCCTTTTCTGATAAATGAATTAGAACCATACATAAATTAGCGTTAACTAAATAAATAACCTCATCAATCGGGAACAATTACCCGATTTCATGATGTTATTTACTTAGTTAACGCTAATTTATGCATGCTGCTATTCATTTATCAGAAAAGGAAATATATCAATGGAAAGCTAATGCGATTCCGCTTCTATTGATGTTCTCCATGTAAAAAGTTTTCACGCAAAATATTAAATGGCGAAGAATTTAAATTAATGCATATTTCTTGAGTCTCATAATGGCATTTTTTTGTGTGTTTTACGGTTTTTTATTAGATAATATTATAGAACAAACATTTCCAAAGATAATAGTATATCTTTTATACTGATAAACATATATTAGGTAGGAAATTACCCGATTTCATGATTTTTAATATTTAGTTAACGCTAATTTATGCATACTGCTAATTCATTTATGACTAAAGGAAATATATCAATGGAAAGCTAATTAAATTCCGCTTCTATTGATATTATCCATGTAAAGAGTTTTCGTGCACAATATTAAATGGCGAAGAGTTTAAGTTAATGCATATTTCTTGAAAGTCTCATTATGGCATTTCTTTTGTGTGTTTTACGATTTTTTATTTGATAATATTATAGAACAAACATTTCCGAAGATAGCAGTATATCTTTTATACTGATAAACATTATATTAGGTAGGTAAACTTGTACGGGGAGCGGAGCGGGTGGGATCCGCATGGTGTGACGTCACGGGCGATGTAGCAGGCCTTGTCATCTCGGCGGCCACGCTTAAATCCGATGTGTCTCGTGAGACTATAACCGAGGCCACCGTGAGAGAAGGCCTGATACATCGCCCGTGACGTCACACAATCTAGATCCCACCCGCTCCGCTCCCCGTACAAGTTTATCTATCTAATATAATGTTTATCAGTATAAAAGATATACTGTTATCTTCGAAAATGTTTTTTCTATAATATTATCAAATAAAAAACCGTAAAACACACAAAAGAAATGCCATTATGAGACTTTAAAAAAATGTGCATGAACTTAAACTCTTCGCCATTTAATATTTTGCAAAAAAACTTTTTACATGGAGAATATCAATAGAAGCGGAAGTTAATTAGCTTTTCATTGATATATTTCGTTTACTAATAAATGAATTGGCAGCATGCATAAATTAGCGCTAACTAAATATAAAAAATCATGAAATCGGTTCATTTCCTACCTAATATATGTTTATCAGCATAAAAGAAATACTATTATCTTTGGAAATGTTTGTTCTATAATATTATCAAATAAAAAACCGTAAAACACATACAAGAAATGCCGTTATGAGACTTTTTAAAAATATGCATGAATTTAAACTCTTCGCCATTTAATATTTTGCGAGCAAACTTTTTACATGGATAATATCAATAGAAGCGGAAGTGCATTAGCTTTGCATTGATATATTTTGTTTTCTGATAAATGATTTAGAACCATGCATAAATTAGCGTTAACTATATAAATAACCTCATCAATCGGGAAAAATTACCCGATTTCATGGTGTTATTTATTTAGTTAACGCTAATTTATGCATGCTGCTAATTCATTTATCAGAAAAGGAAATATATCAATGAAAAGCTAATTAAATTCCGCTTCTATTAATATTCTCCATGTAAAAAGTTTTTTCGTAAAATATTAAATGGCGAAGAGTTTAAGTTCATGCATATTTCTTGAAAGTCTCATAATGGCATTTCTTTAGTGTGTTTTACGTTTTTTTTAGTTGATAATATTATAGAACAAACATTTCTGAAGATAACAGTATATATTTTATACTGATAAACATATATTAGGTAGGAAATTACCCGATTTCATGATTTTTTATATTTAGTTAACGCTAATTTATGCATGCTGCTAATTCATTTATCACTAAACAAGATATATCAATGGAAAGCTAATTAAATTCCGCTTCTATTGATATTCTTCATGTAAAATGTTTTGTCGCAAAATATTAAATGGCGAAGAGTTTAAGTTAATGCATATTTCTTGAAAGTCTCATAATGTCATTTTTTTGTGTGTTTTACGGTTTTTTATTTGATAATATTATAGAACAAACATTTCCGAAGATAACAGTATATCTTTTATACTGATAAACATTATATTAGGTAGGTAAACTTGTACGGGGAGCGGAGCGGGTGGGATCTACATTGTGTGACGTCACGGGCGATCCATCAGGCCTTCTCTCACGGTGGCCTCGCTATAACCCGTATACACACGTTGTATAAGGCTACCAAGCTCAGAGAGAAAGACACCAGTTCCGTACCAAAATTCAAAGAAGCCATCTTGGATGTATGGAATAATCTGGATAGCGACACTGCACAACCTTGTTGACTCCTTTCCACATAGATTACGTGATCATGCGTGAACGCATGTCCGCTGGCTGCCGCGACCGCCTAATGGGCCCCAGACATAACTACGTCACGGTTTGTTTACATCGGTGCATTGTGGGGGTAAGGCGGGGTCGCCGCGGGTGGACCTACGAAGGGAAAACTACGGCGATGGAAGAATTTCGAGTTATTTTGCGCGAAATTGATATTCCAGGTGCTATATTACTGTGCTCTGTTCTCGCTGACAATACTATAGAGAAGACCTGAGGTAATGGCTGATGTTCAGAGGCTTCTAAACCAAGAAAACAGAGTCATAACAGAGCCTCGTCAAAAGGTAAGCAACTGGTAGGTACGTAATGTGTCCCTACCACTTGCTTACTTCTTAATGAGACTCTGCTGTGACTGTTTTCCTAGTTTAGAAGCCTTTTCACATTAACCATCACCTCAGGTCTTCTCTATGTTGTCAGCGAGAACGGAAATATAGCACCTGGAATATCAATTTCGCCCAAAACAACTCGAAATGTTTTCATCGTCGTAGTCTTCTCTTTGTATGTTGTACATATTCATGGTTATGATAGTATTAAAATACCTTATTAATTGAGTTCCTTTTGTTGTCTTTCCTCATAATAAGTAGTGGTACATCATGGTTTAAGTGTTACTTGACGAGCCAATGAATACTCTTGAGTCTATACCAACATCACCAACCTCTTTGCTCTGATTTATCTTATTACTCCATCGATAAACAAGTTGCATAACCACGGTGACATTACCCATCCTTGCCTCATGGTACCTGGTACTGTCGTCTACCGATATTTTTATCCCTACACAAATCGGGAAAACTCGCCGACGGTAATGGTTAGGTTAGATTTGGCTTTGATTTATCTTATTACTCCATCCATAAACAAGTTGCATAACCACGGTGACATTACCCATCCTTGCCTCATGGTACCTGGTACTGTCGTCTACCGATATTTTTATCCCTACACAAATCGGGAAAACTCGCCGACGGTAATGGTTAGGTTAGATTTTGCTTTGATTTATCTTATTACTCCATCCATAAACAAGTTGCATAACCACGGTGACATTACCCATCCTTGCCTCATGGTACCTGGTACTGTCGTCTACCGATATTTTTTATCCCTAAACAAATCGGGAAAACTCGCCGACGGTAATGGTTAGGTAAGATTTTTCCTTGATTTATCTTATTACTCCATCCATAAACAAGTTGCACAACCACGGTGACATTACCCATCCTTGCCTGAAGTTGCCTCATGGTACCTGGTACTCTCGTCTACGCAATCGGAAAATTTTCGGTTGCAAACGGTCACAACAACAACAACAAATGATTGCGGGTCGGGCCAATCATCTTCCCTGGATGGTTGAACAGGGATCGAAATTTGAGCAACCGAAAAATTTTCGGTTGCAATCAGGATCCCCGCAGAAAACGCCTATAGACTAACAGATTAATTTTTTCCATGTAAACTCCTTCCTATATACGTATCTCATCTTTATTTCTATGTATCTCTCGGTGTTCCTGATTAAGCTGGAAATATTTGAAATAAACTGATATATGATAATTTCTATAAACTATTATAAAAAATTTTATAAAAATTTTTAATAGCTTGAACAGGCCTAATAATAGTGATGGTACCGATATTGAGATACTATGTATATTACTGTGTTAATATATATAATATGAAATGAATATTTCCCACTAACAAATAGGTACCAGCGGGCCTCCGGAGGATTGACGTCAAGTTGCCGCTGCTTGTCACTACTGATGTAATACTACAGCAAGATAATCATATAACTTGTTTCAAAATGTTTACACATAGAAATATTCAATTCTTGAAATTCTGTACATTAATTTTCAACATAGTAAATTATCCCGTCTGAAAATACACCAGCGGGCCTTCGGAGGGCTGACGGAGGTAAATTTGCCGCCGGCGGCCGTCGTTCGCCGCTCTACAGCCTACGTCGGCCCGCCGGTGATGGTTAGCTGGGAAGGGTGGGAAAGGACTCTAGAATTTTACCCCATATTTCATTCAGGGCCCCGCACTCCCACCGGCCTACGGCCCCGCACACCATAAATCCGCCCCTGGCGTCGGCCATCTCTTTTTTTTTACAATTCGTAACCCCTACCGTACAGCATAGACCCCCCTAAAATAAAGTTTTATGTGGCGTAGGCTATTTCTTTTTTTGTATCAGTAATTAGTATCTATAATTATGTAACCTTAAATAAGGAAAATAACAATAATTTGATTCAAATTTCCTTTTAACATTTATTTTTGGACAAAGAGTTCCTGAGATTCCTGGGAAAGACAATTTAGATAGATATATAGCCAGAGCTGGGCAGTATTTGAATATATTTGTATTTAAATACATTTGTGTATTAAGAAATCTATTTATAAATACATTAGTTTTCATGTATTTAAATACAGTAATTAAATACTTTAATGAGCATTTAAATACATTGTATTTATATACATATAATATACAAATGTAAATACTTTTTATTTATTTTTTATTTATTTTTTCAGTTAACTTG
>JACEEZ010011204.1:192969-217423 GCA_016584305.1 Chionoecetes opilio
TATTATTATTACTATTGTTGTTTTTATTATTATAATCATTATCATCATTTATTTTTAATTATTATTATTGTTATTATTTCAAAGGCGCAGACGGAGACACGTGAAACGCGATTTTCTTCAAAATAGATGGTAAAACCCCCTTCATACATTCCATAATGGAACCACGAGCGCGCCAACAATACTATGCGCAGCGCCGTCATGGTCCTGGTTATGGGCTATATTCAAGAATGCTCGTCAAATCCCGGCCGGTGGAGATTTTCCACCGTCGTACCTCCACTGGTCTCATCTACAAGAACTGCCCCGACTGGTGGATATTTGACAGGTGTACCAACACAAGCGAGCCCAAAGCGGCATCAGTATTTTGACTGTTTTATACATATCTAATACATTTTACTAGTGAAATTTATCATTTCTGACATTAAAATAATAGCTAAGTTAGTGTTCGCCACTTGTCTGAGGCGTTGGTGCAGAAAAAATTGGCCTGAGTGATGCTTGCGAGTACATTTGAACGGCCCGCCACCACTGCTCCACACAATGGCTGCCCTCCACCCTCCCGCCGCCGCCTGGCTTCCTCACAAGTTCACACACCTATATAAGGCCTCCTGGACCAGATTTTACCTTAATGATGACACGTGTGCATTCACAGTGTATGGCTGTCACTCTCGGTTGTGTTGAAAACTCTCCTGTAATGGTCTGGGAAGAAATACGATGGAATGAGTGGAGAGCGGGGTGAAGGGGGGATGTGCAAGTTGTCGGGAATCAGCTGACATTTCCTCCACCCCTGAGCTCGACGCGTCGCGTCGTATTTTGATTCTTGTATACCAAAAACCGACACAACGGGTGGAGAAAAATTTTTGAATATGGCCCATTGAATATGGGTCCATCGTGACCGATCGTGACGCTCGTGACGCGCTCTGCCGACGCCACGAAAAGTTAGTGCGTGCACTAAAAAATCGGGAAGCTTTTTGTACCCAACGCAGCGCTATCGTAAGTCTATCGTGACGCTATCGTTATCTATGTAGCAGCTTCGTGACACTATCGTGACCGTCGTATGTCTATCGTGACGATAAAACAACGTTACGCGCGCCTTCAACCCACCTTCCCCCCATTTTTTGCACTCCCTTCCGCCTTCTCCCCCCTTCCTAATTCCAATGATCTGAAACTCGAGAAATGCCAGTGGTCGCTGGCAGTTTTAACTCAAAGGTTGGTCTACTGTGTTTTGGCTCCGCGACTAATATTTTTCATAAATTAATTTCGCGATAAACATTGATGCACCGCATCTGAATACCAAAAAATATAGTTCTTCTGTTGTTCTACTAATTACATGGATGACATGCATTACGATGGAACGTTCTATAATAGCAATTTAATGCAAATTACTCGCCTCGAGTAGCAAAGCTTAATATATTTTTTACATGTATATTGTGGCATGTAAAATTTGGGCGATGTTCACACTGTTTTCTAAGACAGTACTGCTGCGTCTGGCAAACGCTTGTCAAAATACAATAAGCAATGCCTTGGAAAAACGAAGAATAAAGAATGCCGAAATCGGCTTGTTGCTGCGACAATGTAGGTTATAATTGTGGAGGCGACACGCCGCGGCGGGGAGTGGTGGGCGGGGAGATTGTGGCGGGGAGATTGAATCAAAACATTGCTACTTCACGCGTCGACTCATTGCACTTCCAGGCTTTCTATCTGATTGATACACAATAATAACAGGAAAATATGACTGCCTAGGTATAGATAACTTCTAAACATACGTTATTGACTATATAATATCATAGAGTAACATTTACCTCGCCTCCTCAATTATAACCTACTTGGTTATTTGGTTATATACAATGTTTTACAGAATCAGGCTTCTATACAATATACATATAGAAGAAAATCGTTCTTAATATTATATTTGTGTGTTTTAAGTGCAGTGGAATAAGCCCATATTTTTCTTTCAAGTTGACCAACTTTTCACCAAATTGTGAGTTAAAACTGCCAGCGACCACTGGCATTAAGGAGTTGCAGCTCTCTCTAATTCACCTCTACCCTCCTTTGACTCCCTTCCCCCTACTCCCTCACCACGCGGTGACACCGCCCCTCGACTCCCTACCCCCCTACTCCCTCACCACGCAGTGACACGTCCTCCCTCGACTCCCTACCCCCCCTACTCCACCACGCAGTGACACCGCCCCTCGACTCCCTACCCCCCTACTCCCTCACCACATGGTGACACCCCCCCTCGACTCCCTACCCCCCTACTCCCTCACCACTGGGTGACACCCCCACCTCCCCCTTTTAACCACTCACATCGCGAACAACAACAACGCCTTCTACATCCCCAACTCCCCTCTCCCCCATTTCCCCACCCACACCAACACCCCCTTAATTCTTTATTACAACGTACACCCCTCCCCCGTTTCCCCCCCTTCTCCATACCAACCCCACCCCTGTTTCTCCCACCTTCATCTCTAGCTCCCCTTCCTTCTCCATCACCATGGCAACACCCACCCACGTGTGAGGCATGTTGCTACCCAGCAAACACAAAGACGGAGGGCCTCCGGAGGCCCTCCGAAGGTCTTATCGGCGGCCCGACGGAAGTGTACGACGTAGGGCCGCTGGGAATTTGCTCAGAGGCTCACCGGCGGGCCGCTCCCAGCGGCCCGCCGTAGGGCATATGACCATTTGCCGCTGTTATATTAACTGATTGAGGAATATTTATGGTTATACTTTCTAAGTATATTGCAGATATAGTAATGTTTTAAGGGGTGTTGCACAACCCATTAGCCGTTTAATAGGACTAATGGGCTGTTAAAACACTTATAAAAACATTACTATATAATGCTATATGCTTAGAAAATTTTACCAGAAATATTCCTGTGTCGTTATCCAGTAATACGATGAAAAAGGAGATTGCTAGGATCATAATTGCTACGGACATTGTTTTTTTCATAAGTACAAAAAACATTTTCGTTATTGAGTTTACATGCTGGTGTACGTGGAACACTGAACGGCGTGAACAGCCATGTAGAAGGATATAGATTGCGGCGAACAACATAACAACATCCACCCACTCGTGCGTTTTCCAAGTAACAGATTATTTTCACTCAGACACAGCGCCAGGCGCCGTCAAGGAATTCCTAAAAAAAACGTGTCGTACTGCAATTATTTATATTATTCAGTCTATTTCGATATAATGAAGGAGCGAAAACATGTTATAACTAAGTTCTCATTATGTTATCGACTGGTTAAGGGTGACAATTTAGGCCTTTTGTGGGTTTTTAACCCTTTGTAATGACTTGCGTGCGTCTGGCACTTTAGTGCATTGATAGCTGGGAAATCATTTCAAATAATATTCTATTTTAAATCATGATATTATTCATATGTTAACTCCATCATCTACATATTCCATATTAGGTGTACCGTTGAGTATTGATATGTGTTGATAATATGTTGGAAGTTATTGAAATAAGGGAAAATATGACCTTGTGTTATCCCGTAATAATCTTTGCCGCGGTTAATCAAGTGTTATTTTTATATGATACTAGCTACACACACAGACAAACTGATAACCTTTTTCCATGTAAACTCCTTCCTATGTACGTATCTCATCTTTATTTCTATGTATCTCTGGGTGTTCCTGATTAAGCTGGAAATATTTGAAATAAACTGAAATATGATAATTTCTATAAACTATTATAAAAACTTTTATAACAATTTTTAATAGCTTGAACAGACCTAATAATAGTGATGGTACCGATATTGAGATACTGTATATTACTGAGTTAATATATACAATATGAAATGAATATTTCCCACCTACAACTACGTACAGTCACTCCACATAAATCGCGAACACACAGGCCTCGGATCCTCTCCTTCCATTTCCTTTTCGTATTTTCCAATAAATTATCGTTCATATTCTCAAAGTCTGTACAATGCATTCCTCCTCCTTCCCCTGGGATGTTGTTAATCCCACGGGGGCCATCTCTCCCTCCCTCGCCATCTCTCTCTCTCTCTCTCTCTCTCTCTCTCTCTCTCTCTCTCTCTCTCTCTCTCTCTCTCTCTCTCTCTCTCTCTCTCTCTCTCTCTCTCTCTCTCGCTCTCGCTCTCGCTCTCTCTCTCTGTCACGTCACCTTTTTCTTCCCTCCCATTCCTCTTAAATTTCAGTAACCCTTTCTCCCCTTCTCCTTCCTCTACTCTTTTGTCTCCCTCCCTTCTTCCCTCCCTCTCTCCCTTCCCTTACCTGCTTCTTAAACACCTGTTCCTCCTACCTGGTGGTCCTTCTGTCTCCCTCCTCCCTTCCCTCCCTTCATCTTTTCCTTTCTGTCTCCCTCCCTCCATCCATCCTTCCCTCCTTCCCTCCTTCCCTCCTTCCGTCCCTCCTTCCGTCCCTCACTCCTTCCCTCCTCCCTATCTCTCTCCCTCTGTTAGAGCTGTTAAACTGTCATTAGTGTAATTGCGAGACTTAAAAAACTATAATTACTATTCATTAACACCTACTGCTAAACAAGGCAATACTACCACACTACTGCTACTACTATTAACTACTGCTATGCTATGTTTGGCATAGCAGTAGTAAACTAGTCATATTGAATCGATCGTATATTCTAGAGCGAGAGAGGAGAGAGAGAGGAGAGAGAGAGAGGAGAGAGAGAAGGAGAGAGAGAGAGAAGAGAGAGAGAGAAGAGAGAGGAGAGGAGAGAGAGAGGAAGAGAGAGAGAGAGAGGGAGAAGAGAGAAGGAGTTAACATTTTGTAGTAATAAAATTAAGGTGAAAACAAACTATTGATTAAAGAAAGTATATTAATCATATTAATACGAAGTTCTTTGTGTGCGTGTGTGGTGTGTGTGTGTTTGTGTGTACTGACTGAAGTGCTGGTGAAGGCTAAGTGACTGCACATTTCCACTACATGCTTTATATATGGGTCCTGGCCCTGATATCTCCACTTAGCTTATAGGATGTAAATGGATCAGAAAGCCTTGCTTGAGGCACAAGAAGGATAAAGTTTTTAACACCTCGAGACGTCACCTTATTAAAATGTCTTTAGTGGTTGGTTTGTGCAGGAGTTAAACCCATAATTACCAGATCTCTCTCTCTCTCTCTTCCCCTCTCTCTCTCTCTCTCTCTCTCTCTCTCTCTCCCCTCTCTCTCTCTCTCTCTCTCTCTCTCTCTCTCTCTCTCTCTCTCTCTCTCTCTCTCTCTCACTGACACTATCACACAATGAGGAATATACACATACATAATGTAAAATTAAAAATACTTTAATTATAGATATTTCCAAACAATATTATTGGCTACATTCACACATCTACGCGCACGCACGCGCACGCGCGCACGCGCACGCACACGCACACGCACACGCACACGCACACGCACACGCACACACACACACACACACAACACCTTGCTCTCAGTGTTACGAATATATTTTGCTATAGCCATTATTTTTTCCGAAAACAATGAATGTAAATATTTTAAAAGTTACTTCATCCTGTCTGATGGAGGAAGGACCCAGTTGAAGGGCTCAATGGAAGGAGGAAGGGAGGGAAAGAGGGAGGGAGGGAGGGAGCTGTTAAATTGTCATTAGCTGTTGGTGCGGGATTTAAAACTATAATTACTCATCAGGGAGCTATAAAGTCGGGAAGGTTTGAAACAGGTGTGGCTATTTAGGGGGGGTGGAGCGGGTCTCCAAGAGGAGACTGAGCGAACATTTGTAGACAAGGAAAAGATTTGAGAAATTGATGGGATTGCCTCGCCCCAAGTGTTCGCGAAGTACATGGCGTGACTGTACCAGCGCCCAGCGGGCCTCCGGAGGATTGATTTCAAGTTGCCGCTGCTTGTCACTACTGATGTAATACTACATAAAGATAATCATATAACTGTTGTTTCAAAATGTTTACAAATAGAAATATTCAATTCTTGAAATTCTGTACTTTAATTTTCAACATAGTAAATTATCCCGTCTGAAAATACACCAGCGGGCCTTCGGAGGGCTGACGGAGGTAAATTTGCCGCCGGCGGCCGCCGTTCGCCGCTCTACGGCCTACGTCGGCCCGCCGGTGATGGTTAGCTGGGTAGCTCTTGACGCTATCGTGATACGTTCATGGCACCGTCATGGCACTGTCGTGGTTATCGTAGCTCTATCGTGACGACAAAATGACCATTGATTTTCCATTCGTGACGTAGTCTTACAGCTGTCATGACTCCATCGTGACCATCTTACGACCGTCATGACACATACGTACAGGCAGCGTGAGATTGTTGTGAGGCTATCGTGGTCTGCGTTTATCGTGTTCAAATTTCACGATAGCGTCAATAATCAAATTGGTGGCGCTATCGTGGTTCGATTATAGAATGTGTGAAGGGAGCTTAAAGAAAGATACGAGGGATCAGTCATATCTGAGGTGTGAACTCTCCAACACACACACACACACACACATAGTCACACACACACATATCTTTGAAATAATTATATTAATAATAAAATAATAATAATAATTTGGATGATAATAAAAATAACAATAATGAAAATGATGATGCCATTATTAACCATAATAATAGTAGACTAATAATAATAATAATAATAATAATAATAATAATAATAACAATAATGAATATGTGAGCTAGGCTAGATTTGTATAGTGATGGCTGTGTGATATGTAATGATCCATTTTCTGTGATTGTCTGCCCTCAGGGGTAGAGGGAGGGAGGGAGGGTCACACAGCAGCATTGTCAGCTGAGCTGCAATCGGCCAATGATAACACGCGCCTCAATTCCAATGAACTGAAACTCGAGAAATGCCAGTGGTCGCTGGCAGTTTTAACTCAAAGGTTGGTCTACTGTGTTTTGGCTCCGCGACTAATATTTTTCATAAATTAATTTCGCGATAAATATTGATGCACCGCATCTGAATACCAAAAGATATAGTTCTTCTGTTGTTCTACTAATTATATGGATGACATGCATTACGATGGAACGTTCTATAATAGCAATTTAATGCAAATTACTCGTCTCGAGTAGCAATTAAAGCTTAATATATTTTTTACATGTATATTGTGGCATGTAAAATTTGGGCGATGTTCACACTGTTTTCTAAGACAGTACTGCTGCGTCTGGCAAACGCTTGTCAAAATACAATAAGCAATGCCTTGGAAAAACGAAGAATAAAGAATGCCGAAATCGGCTTGTTGCTGCGACAATGTAGGTTATAATTGTGGAGGCGACGTGCCGCGGCGGGGAGTGGTGGGCGGGGAGATTGTGGCGGGGAGATTGAATCAAAACATTACGACTTCACGCGTCGACTCATTGCACTTCCAGGCTTTCTATCTGATTGATACACAATAATAACAGGAAAATATGACTGCCTAGGTATAGATAACTTCTAAACATTCGTTATTGACTATATAATATCATAGAGTAGCATTTACCTCGCCTCCTCAACTATAACCTCCTTGGTTATTTGGTTATATACAATGTTTTACAGAATCAGGCTTCTATACAATATACATATAGAAGAAAATCGTTCTTAATATTATACTTGTGTGTTTTAAGTGCAGTGGAATAAGCCCATATTTTTCTTTCAAGTTGACCAACTTTTCACCAAATTGTGAGTTAAAACTGCCAGCGACCACTGGCATTTCGGAGTTGCAGTTCTCTCTAATTCTGAGGCTCTGAGTCAATGAGCATTACGCTACCATACGTGTCTCGGCAGTCGAAGTAGTCACTAGTCAGTTCTTGGTCTTGGTACTAGTCAGGAGTCTGTTTCGAGAAAAAAAAGAGAAAAAAATATAATACCGAAATCCAATACCGACCAAATAATATACCGATACCGGTATACCGATGCAATACTAATACCGATACTGGTATACCGAAAAATAAAAATACCGGTAATACCGGTAGTACCGGTGCTAAAATACCGGTATTTCGGTATACCGGATAGCGGTGCGGCGGCCGGCGGTGCACATCCCTAGATTCCCTCCTAGCGGCTGAATTTCGTCCGCGGGAAGACTTACGACGAGGGCCGATTTCTTTACAACACCTGTTTTGACCCATGTTTCCTGTTATAGCACTCTTCAAACAGCATTTATGCTATGAGAAAGAGAAAAGAAAGGTTAGATTTACCATTACAGTGAGTGAACAGTATTTATCTGAGCAAATAACGTGGAATAATGAGTGAGATGAGATATATCAACATGAGACTAGTGTTCCTGTTTTGACCCATGTTTCCTGTTATAGCTACCTAGCACTCTTCAAACAACATTTATGCTATAAGAAAGAGAAAAGAAAGGTTAAATTTAACAGTACAGTGAGTGAACAGTAGTCTATATATGAACAAATAACGTGGAATAATGAGTGAGATGAGACTGCACCTGGAACTGTCGCCGATAGGAATTCGCGCCGACGTCGGCGAGAGTTCCAATTTTTCACGTTGCGAATTTTTCAATTTTCGGCGACAGTTTAAGTTCTTGATCTGGATATTACGGTATTTTGGTATTTTTAACTAGTAAATTGGTAATAATGGACGAGGATTTCGCGGTCTTTTTCAGAGACACCGACTAGTTTTTCTTGGCCTAAAATAGGGGCTTTTTCTAATGAAGATTGACCGATTGGGTAATTATGGAGGAGAGTTTCACGTTCGTTTTCAGAGACACCAACTACTTTTTCTTGGCCTACAATAGGTGCTTGTTCTAATGGTGCTAGTTTTATTTTGCGCAAACCAAAAAAAAAAAAAAAATGGAAAAAAAAAATGAAACCTAACCTAACTTTATGTTTTAATGAAACCTAACCTAACCAACCTAACCTAACCTAACCTAACCTAACCTAACCTAACCTAACCTAACCCAACCTAACCTAACCTAACCTAACCTAACCTAACCCATCTTAACCTAACCTAACCTAACCTTACAGGCTTTAAAGAAACCTAACCTAACCTTAACCACAAAATATATATATTTTTTATTTTTTTTTGGTGTGCGCAAAATAAAACTAGCACCATTAGAACAAGCACCTATTATAGGCCAAGAAAAGGTAGTTGGTGTCTCTGAAAACGAACGTGAAACTCTCCTCCATATTAACCGAAGTGTTTTATTTTGCTCAAAACCATAGTTTAAGAAAAAAAGAAAAAAAATCTAATTTTATGGTACCGTTTCCATTAAAAACACTATCTCCATCAGAAAAATCACTAAAACTTTGCCGGGAAAAATTAGTCAGGGTCTTATAGGTTTTAATGAAACCTAACCTAACCTTATAGTTTTAATGAAACCTAACCTAACCTTATAGGTTTTGATGAAACCTAACCTAACCTTAACCACAAAGTATACCTAACCTAACCTTATAGGTTTTAATGAAACCTAACCTAACCTTAACCACAAAGTATACCTAACCGAACCTTATAGGCTTTAATGAAACCTAACCTAACCTTATAGGCTTTAATGAAACCTAACCTAACCTTAACCACAAAGTATACCTAACCTAACCTTAACCCTCTTACCTACTGAGGTTGTGGGAAGCGTCGAATGAATGCAGAGTTGCTTTGTCTCGCCGCTGTGCGGGGAGACAAACACCCACATCCTACACAATCCATGTCTCGCCATAAACTGATTCAAATCAAAGCCTTAGTGTTAAAAAATCCGTTGACTTATTGAGAGCCTTTGATTGGCTCCCGAAACTCTTATGATTGGCTAAACTATCTTACGTGACTGATTGGCTAAAAGAAAAAAAATCGATCCTGTCATTGGCTAATTTTCAGAGTCTGTGATTGGCTAGACTGTGAGTCTCTTGATCCGTAAGAAAAATTGGAAGGTCGTGACTCGGTCAGTGTCCAAATAGAGTTGGATGGAGGAGGGTGTGTCTGTGTGCGCTATAGACAACAAAAGAATAATTGCAATATATTCCCTAAAAGAAATATTCCTTATAGGGAAATAAGGTCCAGAAAGAGTGATCCAAAATGGATGACCACTAATTTAAAACACAACATCAGAGTAAAAAGAAACATTTATTTAAGGTTCAAGGCAGGATTGGTAAACAAAGAACAGTATAACGTGATGGCAAGGACAGTGAAAAAATTAACTCGAGTTGCTAAGAACAATTATGAGATTAAAGTAGCAGGACAGGCGAAAAGTGACCCAAAGTGGTTTTATCAGGTATATAAAACCAAGACAAGGGAATTAGTTGGGCCTTTAAAGTCAGGACAGGGTGAGGTCTTAAATACGGATGAGGATATGTGTAAAAGTCTAAATGATTATTTCTTAACCCTTTCACGTACAAATGACGTCTTTGAGCGTCATCCGGTACGTGTAGGCCATACGTACAGATGACGTCTTTGAGCGTCATCCAAAAATAATATTTTAAAATATTTATTAAAAATCTTAAAAAGCGCGCGGTTGACGTGAGATTCACTTGACCGTTGGAGCGAATTACGATATATTATATTAAAATATATTTTGTATAATATAATATTGTATAATATTATATTATACAATATATTTATTATATTTATTAAAAAAAAAAACTGCTATCTTTCACTTCGTTGTATGGCTTTATTTTTGAGCGAATTACAATATATTATACTTCATTGGAAAGGAAATTTATTCAGCTATGTCATGGAATGTAGAAAAATCTTCTATGATGATAAGTTGATTTTTGGCATATTATTTTTTGCCGCAAGGTGTTATTATTATTTTTTTTTAACTTCTAACTCGAGGTTTTGTAAGTTATTTTCACGCTAGCGTATTTATTTTTACGTTGTATGACATAGGAAATGATCTTAGCTTAAAAACAAAACCTAATTGAACTCGATACCTTTGATAGTTTAGTTTCTAGACGCGGTGGAAGTACAACTTTTTTCCCGCGCGTGACATTTCGGGTGACAACGGGTTTACGCGGGACAACAAAAGGTGAATGACAATGGTGATGTGAAAGGGTTAAGTGTTTTTACGGAGGAGGATACACAGACGATACCTGACAGTGAACAGATGTTCAAAGGAAGCGATGAGGAGAAACTCAAAGATATTGTGATAACTAGGGAAATGGTGGAAGAGGGTATAGATAAAATGAAGAATTTTAAATCGCCAGGACCAGATGAAGTGTATCCCAGGGTATTAAAGGAATGCAAGAAGGTTGTTAGTGAGTCGTTAGTGCACATTTTTAGGAAATCGGTTGAGATAGGTGATGTGCCATTATTGTGGAGGAAAGGAAATGTTGTTCCCATATTTAAGAAGGGAGACAGAGGACTAAAGTCAAATTATTTTATAATTATCGACCCGTAAGTCTAATGTCAGTGGTGGGTAAATTATTGGAATCTATTATTGCAAAAAACATTAGAGAGCACTTAGATAAACATAGTTTGATCAATGATTCACAACATGGATTCACCAAGGGTAGGTCATGTCTCACCAATTTATTGAGTTTTTATAGGAAAGTTATGAGACTGCAGATAATTATAATGATAAGGATTATGATATAATATATCTGGACTTTAGTAAGGCATTTGGCAAAGTACTAAGGATTATGATATAATATATCTGGACTTTAGTAAGGCATTTGGCAAAGTACTACACGAGCGACTCTTAAATAAGGTTAAGGCTCATGGAATAGATGGGAAGGTTCTTCATTGGATCAGAGCTTGGCTAAGTAATAGGCAACAAAGGGTTACAATTAATGGCTCTAAATCTGAATGGGGACTAGTGACAAGTGGAGTTCCACAAGGGTCTGTTTTGGGTCCATTACTATTTTTGATTTACATCAACGACTTGGATAGTGGGATTAGCAGTGATATCAGCAAGTTTGCTGATGATACTAAGGTAGGTAGGATTATTGGATCACAGTCTGATGTAAACATATTGCAGGGAGACTTAGATAAACTTAACGAGTGGGCAGTCAGATGGCAGATGGAATTTAATATTGATAAGTGTAGCGTTATGAATGTTGGTAGAAAAAACCCTGGTAATAGATACACCATAAGCAATGTATCTCTGAAAAGATCAGAAGGTGAAAAAGATCTTGGAGTGAGGATGAGCCCAGACCTCCGACCTAGGAAACAATGTATTGAGGCCAGAAATAGAGCTAATAGAGTATTAGGATTCATTACCAGAAGTGTTAAAAGTAGAAGTGCGGAAGTTATTCTAAAGTTTTATCTGGCTCTAGTCAGGCCTCACCTAGACTATGTGGTTCAGTTTTGGTCTCCATATTACAGGATGGATATAGCTTTGTTAGAAACAGTGCAGAGAAGGATGACCAACATTATACAAGGGATGCGCAACTTTAGTTATGAGAAGAGATTGAAGTTATTAAAGTTACACTCACTCGAGAGACGCAGAGTAAGGGGCGATCTGATAGAAGTTTGTAAGTGGATAAAGGGATTTAATAAAGGAAAGGTAGGAAAAGTTCTTACGGCGTTTAACCAGGGTAGAACAAGAAGTAATGGATTCAAGCTGGAAAAGCGTAGATTTAGAAAGGAAATAGGGAAAAACTGGTTCACAAATAGTGTGGTGTTTAAATGGAATGGTCTCAGTAGACAGGTAGTTAGTGCTGAATCATTAGGGAGCTTTAAAGAGGGGCTGGATAGGTTCATGGATGGGGATGAAAGGTGGATGTAGGTAGTGTTAGGTGACAGGAACGACCACGTGTAGGCCTCGCGGCCTCTTGTAGCTTCCTTATTTGCTTATGTTCTTATATACATCATTTTTGTATTTTACGTGGAAGTAGATTAGTACTGTACACAATACTGAGCAAAATAAATTACAGAAAACGTGAATTAAGGTCGGTAGCGACCGCAAAATTCTCATCCATTATAACCCAGTAATTTAGTACGAGGTCAAAAGTACTCTTTTTCAATGTACGTATTATGATGTTAAGATTGATGGTCACATTCAAAATCATAGGGAATGCATAATTTTGGGTATTATTCTAGTGTTTCCCCATACTCCGGTAATAATGGACGAAGACTTCGCGGTCATTTTCAAAGACACTGACTAATTTTTCTGGCCACAAATTGGTGCTTTTTCTAATGGGATTGTTTTATTTTCCGGAAACCCCTAGTTCTCAACAACAAAAATTTTCATCATCGATTTCTATGGTCGCCGTTTGCATTAAAAATACTATCTCCATCAGAAAAAGCACTAAAACTTTGATGTGAAAAATTTGTCAGGGTCTCAGATAACAGGGAAGGGATTGAATAGAAGTATAGAACATACCAAACCTAACCTTATAGGTTTTCTTTCATTAAACCTAACCTAATCTTAACCTTAACCACAGTCTACAAAGAATACCTAACCTTATAGATTTTAATGAAACCCAACCTAACCTTAACCACAAAGTATATACCTAACCTAACCTAACCTAACCTAATTCCTTATTGGTTTTAATGAAACCTAACCTAACCTTAACCACAAAGTATACCTAACCTAACCTTAAAGTTTTCATTAAACCTAACCCAACCGAACCTAATTCCTTAAGGGCCTGGTCCTGAGTCACTTCCAACACAGTTGAACACAGAGTTCCTCAGTGTTGAATTAGTCGTCGGGTGAGGAGGGTGTGTCGCCTCCTCTATTAGATAACTATAAAAATTCAATCTGTATACAAGCTTTGAACGATACGCGGAAGTAGATTAATACTGCACAGTATACTGAGCCAAACAAAATACAAAAAACGTGGGTGGTAAGGTTGGTAGCGACAGCGAAGTTCTCGTCCATTATAACCCATATTCCCCCCTCTCCCCCAAAACAAGCTTGGGGACCTTTGGGGGAATGCAGGATATTTGTCTGTGGTACAAAATATGCGTTGCAACCACTTAGTTATTGAGTTAGGGGTGGCGTAAAGATTCCCTAGATCTAGGGAAAATTGATTGGATTTCTTCTGGTACATTTTTACACTAGGACCGAAATTCCCTACACAATTGGGAGTATGGTTTCTGTTCACCTTTATAGATTTTAAGAAACATTCTCTCTATGAACTTCCGTCGCAAATGACTACTTTCGGAGATATAAGACGTTTTTTATAGGAAGGAGTGTATATGAGATCTGAAAATTAAACAAACCTAACCCCACCTTTAGACTCACAAATCTAACCTAACCTAACCTATTTCCACGCTTTAATCTCCTAGCTAAAGCCGAATCTGCATTAAAAAAGTGTCCGCAGCAAGGGAAGAACAGAGGCAAAGCAGGTCACAATCTTGAGGAAGAAGAGTGTGGCGGACGTAAACACTTGTATCTCGCCTCCCTATAAACAACATGTCATTATCTCCAAAAGTAATGATTTGCGACGGAAGCTCATAGAGAGAATGTTTCCTAGAATCCAATAAGGTAAACAGACACCAAACTCCCAATTGTGTAGGGAATTTCGGTCCTAGTGTAAAGTAATACCTTTCTTTTAAGTCCAGAAACGTGTGGACCTGACATCCTCACAAACAGAATGACCGGAGTATCGAGCCCCCCCCCTCCTCCCCCACCCCGCCCACTAAGAAGTAAGGTAAAAAAAAAATTAGTTTCCCGGGGGTGTCGGGGGCCCCCATTAGGTTAGGCTAGATTAGGGTGATTACGCTAAGGGGGTTAGGTAAATTCTCTATTAGGGAAAATTACGCAGATTAAGGAATTTTTGGACTCCTACAAACCCCAAAAAAATAGTGTTTCCGCGCATTATTTAGTCCCCACCCGAAAAACCCTGCTTTCCCACAAGTCACCAAGCGTGTTTTTTTGGGGTAAGGGGGAGAGTATCGCAAAAGAAATTTTAAGTCAGTTATGTCGGGTTTAGTAATTTAAGTCAGTTATGTAGGTTACGTAATTTACAGCAGTTATTTCAGGTTACTAACAAAGTCCATGTATTGTTTTTAAAATTCAGTTTTACGTTGTAGTTAAAAAATTTAATTAGAGTTTTTTTCCAAAATAGGGAAGTAATTCCCCATACTTATCGGTAATTAAATATATATAATATATATATATATATATATATATATATAAATATAATATATATTTTTTTTTTTTTTGTCTTATATCATCCCATTGGGGTTTTTCCCGGGAAATTTTTTTACGTATCCACATAATGTACTATCAGTGCAAAAAAATTGCCATTTTCCCCCCCAAAAAAAATGCTTTCCCCGAAGGTTCCCTGGTTTTTGTTAGGGAGTGGGGGATAAAAATCAAAAATGGGCCGGAAAATTTTAAATGGGGCCATATTTTTAACACAAAACTACAAAAAAAGTAAAATTTGAGTACTCAATTATTGGTTGAAAGTACCGTTTACCGATATAAGCACCAATATACATTATTTTAAAAACAATGAATATACATTTAATCGATTTTTCCCTGTTTTGCATTAAGGTATTAAATACCAGCAAAGCCAATACCGCTGTATACACTGTTTAGCGGCCAGGCAAGGTGCTTGCCCCTCATTGCTGACAGGTCCCGTCATCCTGAAGCATCAGAGACCAGCAGTGGGTTCCGCCTGGGAAGTCAACAACGGGGCCGTATCTGAGCGTTCGGTCCGGTGGAACGCCGACGTCGTTTTGACAGGGGGTGTTGAGCCTATGTTGATCCAAAAAGCATTTTACTCAGGCATGTGATCATCTGGGATCTGCGCGGCTTCGCGGGATTCCCGCAAGGACTATTGGTTTTTGACTGGTTGACTTGGGTGAGAGTGCTGGAAAGTGTGGGGGGGTTTATTCTTTCCTTGGGAATACAGGAGGGAGGCAAAGGTGCGTCCTGCCCATCACTTTTTAAAAATTGTATGGATGGGTATTGGGGAAAGTTGAGATCAAAATGAGTGGAGATCCTCGCAAAACAAGATCACTGATCTTTTTTGCGAGATGCAGAATCTTTGCTGATCGCTGGAAAGGGCCTTTGAGGCTCTCAAGGCGCGCAGAGGATTTGGGTTTTTGATTTTTTTTTTTTTAAAAAAAAAAAAATTTTAAAACAAGATTTTTTTGATTTTTAAATCAGATTTATTTGATTTAAATCAGATTTATTTGATTTAAATCAGATTTATTTGATTTAAATCGATTTTTAATTGTTTTAAATATGATGTTCTACATGAAATCTAACTACTATATGATATTGTTTAGCATATTTATAACTAAAAAGAGATATAATAAGTTCATTAAAAATGCATATAACATGAAATACAGATGAATTTACATATTGTCTATTTCTGTGATGAACGTTTTCACATCAATAGGCCAATGTTTATAAGCGCGTTTTCGCGACGTTTGCCAGGCTGGTCTAGGCGGATTTTTCTTTTGTATTGGTGTTGGGTGTCGGAGAGTAAGCGATGTAAACAGGGAGTGACCGGAGATTAGGCGACGTGGTCACTGGACAGCGTGGGTAGCGACGCGACCAAGGAACCTGGTGTGAGGCTGTACCAGAGGCAACACCAGTGTTTGTGGATGCGTTAGGTTATGGATGCACCCAGCAGATACTTATTCGGATTTATAAATACCCAGAGAATGCCAGAAACTGTAAGTAGATTCGGTGTGTACCTTGTGGTCTACCTAGTTAACAGAAAGGATGAGTGCTTTACGGAATTTGTGTAACATGATGAGATTCTTATGGGACTGAGTTGATTCAGATATATTTTGTATTTGTGGTATAGATTGGTTGATTTCGTAATGTGGTTCTTACATTGTGAATTTAGTTTTTCTCTGCAGTTGAACCATTTCTTCAATAAAACCAATACCAAGAAAACGCGTGTCAATGTCTGGCGACGTAACACCACAAGTACACCAAGACATACCCCTTATACTACGTGTGTAACAGTTCAAAGTTTAGTGTGCTAGTCTTGAGGTATCTGGAAGATGATTGCTACGCAGGAGAAGGTATGTGACACTGAGGACCACGATGACACCGTAGCTGATGCCAAGAGGAAGCGTGGGTATGCCAAGGGATCTCTCACCAGGCAGATAAACATCATTGACAAGCTGACTTGTGATATCAGGAAGATAACTCAGGTCAGGGAAAGAATGGATGCCCTCTCTGAGTAAATAGACAAGTTTGAATTAGCTCACACTGAGCTCGTAAGCTTAATGACGGACGATTATCAGGCACATAGAAACATGTCTGACCCTGGTTTGGAGGCAGAGAACAAAGCTCTAGAGGAAGAAATTAAGGAGCTGTCGAAGAAGCAGCAGCTGGAAATTCGAAACCGCCAGCTAGCTCTGCAGAAGGAGAAGCAGCTCTTTGCGTTGGAGAGAGCAAAGATAGAGAGTGAACTGATGCTTAAGAGGGAGAGATACCGAATGATGGAGGAGTGTAAGAAGTTAAAACAGGAACTTCACTCCTACCAAACCATTGAGCACCAGCTGGACACTGAAGGGTTTGGTCCCACCACACACTTAACTGCACCTATGAATCCACCGGGAAACCCTGAGGCTCCCAGCAGAGTTCTACAATACCAATTACACCTAAGAACAAAAAAGAAAAACCCTCAAGAGTATCATGGGAGCCCTCTCATATAAGCCAGAAGAGAGCCAGAAAGGAAAACAGCTTCAAACCTTGTTGATGTCTTAAACCAGGTGCTGGACATGTCAAGAGTTTATCAGCAATCTCTGGTAGAGTCTCTACAGGTACCTAGAGGAGAACTTCAGTCATTCAGTGGGGAGGAGCTAGAATATTGGCCATTCATCAGGTCATTCAAAGACACCATAGACAGTTTGTCCATTCCTGCAGCTCAAAGTTAGCCTGTTTGAGAAGCAAATGCAAAGGAAAGCAGCACTTGCACTAAAGAGCACCTCCTACAAGAACCTGAGGAAGGCTACAAAAGAGCATTAAAATTCTAGAGGAAAGATTTGGAGACCCTTACAATATCACTTGTGAGTGGGGTCAGGAAGGTCACCAGCAGATCAGATTTAGTGGGAGCAGCTGATCTTCGAGAGTATGTGATGAATTGAACTGTTGCCTGAAGTCTCTCAAAGAGCTGAACTCTCTCAGCCAGTGGGAAAAGTGGCTACAACATGCTCAAGATAGTGGAGAAGTTTACCCTATTACCTCTAGACTCGATGGTGAAGGCCAACTATGAGATTCGCTAAAAGTACAGGAAAGGAGCAGAGATTACAGAAATTGTGAAGTTCATTTGTGATGCCTCGGATGAGGCCTCAGCCCCTGTCTTTGGGAAATTGGGTGAAGAGGGACAGAATAAAGAATCAGAAGACCAACCTTCAGAAGAGACATACCGGAAGCTATACGGGCAAGTACAGCTCCTACAGAAAAGGGAGCAACAGCACCAGAGAGCAAGAAGCAGAAGCTGGTAAATGTCCATGTTTTTGGACAAGGACACTATGTGATACGGTGTTCACAGTTCAAGGCCATGAAAAAATAAAAGACCGCTGGAACCTTTGTGATGTCCAAGGGTCTGTGTGTGAGTTGTTTTGCACAAGGACACCTGGGGAGAGATTGCTCTAGGAATTCATTTTTACCGTGGATGGCTGTGGGATGAAGCACAACAAGTATCTTCATCTACCAGCCAGGAAAGATGGAGATTTACACCCACACCAAAAGCAACACCACAGACGCCTGCAATAGTGACATTACAATCAACCCTACACCCCTGAACGCCTCTGTGAACACTGGAGTTAGCAACTTTGCCAGCAGTCAGGATGGAAACTGACCATAGTACCAGCAAGAGTTAGGTGCCTGGATACTAATACCATTGTTGACAACATTCGCGATGTTAGACCCAGGGACTAACACCACGTACTGCACAGAAGAGTTATGTGAAAAGCGGGAGCCAGAGGTGTGAACTCGTCAGAGGGAAAACTCGCCACATTGCCCAGACGAGAATACCTGTAGAGTCCACAGTCATAAATCTTCTTGTTACAGACATAAGTGACACCCAGGAGCCCTGCTGCATACCTGAAGGGCTGTCGGGACCGACTGTGAATACAGGGAGGTCCCGAAGAAAACGAGCAGTTATTTCTAATTGGCATACTCGTAAAGCGAATCTCTTTATAACAAAACACACAATAATGGTAAAATATGGGTTTTGGTTCCAGGACCCCATCAATTAAAAGAAAAAAAAAAAAAAAGACATTTTTTTTAAAGCTTAAATAAACTATAAGCAAACACAAAAAAACTCTCAAACTCTAAAATATAGGGCTCTACGTATATACCACACCACCGCACCCCCACACCACCACACAAAACACAGTTAATTAAGAGTGTGACAGCACAGTAGGACAGAGCATAAAAAGTCAAAATTTAAGCACATTAAGTAAACCAGCAAATCACTAAAATTGACTCACAAGGCACAATACATACAAGCAACAAAGACTTTATGTACTCTTTGGGGACGCCGCGTGATACACTAGACTCGAGAGGGTAGGTAGGTAAGGGACAAGGGAGGGGTGCGCAGACCTCTTCCACTGCCCACAAACTTGTCCTGCGCATCTGAATCATTGTACATCGTTCAGTCCATCGTTCACTTTTCCTCACGTTTCCCCAACTGAGACACACAAGAGCTGGCTATTTTCACCTCTCAAAACCCTCCCCGCCCTCCCCACCACCCACACACACAAACACATCTTCCTGCCCTCTAAACTCACCTCTCTATGACTTCGTCGTACATTTTGACGTATTTTCACGCTAAAACAAGGCTCGAAATAAGTTGGCAAAGCGCGTGTTGTTGTTGTCCGCCTGCAGTGTTGCCAACAGGATGTGAATTTTTGTAGGCCACATTGTCATACCGAACCACCAAAATTTTATCATATTTTCAGATTGATTATTTATCAAACAAAAAATATAATTCTCTTGTTTAACCGCCGAAGTAATTATTACTACAACAAAAATCCCATTAAAATCCGATGACTTCCCATTGGGAAGTCAAGTAGCAAGGATGACTATGAAAATTAGGCCGAACAGTATGATATAGCAAAATCAGGCAATTTTTTTGTGTAGCTGACTCATCAGACATAGACCTTTCTTTATATGGCAGCTAGGAGGCTATTACCGGAGGTCAAATTAAAACTATTTGGTGTGTCTTGGGGGGGGGGGTAAGGCTTGCAGGACGGTAATCCCCCAGCCAATAGGAACCATGAATGGGACAGGGTTAGTCTGGATGTGTTTTCGCGAGCATCAGTTCAGCCTGGGCCAGCCTAGACTGGTCTAGAGCGGCCTAGCAAACAGCGCGAAAACGTGCTTATAGACCTATTGGTGTGAAAACGTCCATCACAGAAATAGAAAATATGTAAATTCATCTGTATTTCATGTTATATGCATTTTTTATTTTACTTATACCAGCTCTTTTTAGTGAAATAATTGCTAAATAGTATCCTGTAGTAGTTAGATTTCATGTAGAACATCAAATTAATAAATAGATTTAAATCAAATATCATTTTTTTTTTAAGTAAAAAAGAAATTTAAAAAATCTACAACCCTGATCAAAACTCGCCAGAAAAATATAGTTTCAGCCATCAAAGTGAATTCGGTGTCAAACTGGAATGATACCATTTGTTGTTGTTGGTGGTGGTGGTGGTGGTGGTGGTGTTCCTAGTTTCCCTATCATACTTCTTCTCTTTCCTCATTTCTCTTGAATTAGAGAAGGTTTAGAGTTCGAAATAACACACTTTAATTACATAACACTCCTGCGTTGTGATTACTTTTAGGGGAAGTCATTGTAGTTGTTCTTCTCATCATGGTTTTTATTATTATTATTATTATTATTATTATTATTATTATTATTATTATTATTATTATTATTATTATTATTATCATGAAAACGGAATTGAAGCAGAAGGAAAAACCAAAAAAAGTCAAGGAGAAATATAGAAGGTGAGGAAGAAGAAATAGGACCAGTGTGGTAACGTTGTGGTGAGAATAAGGAAACAGGTGATAGTGGATAAAGGTGGGGAGGAAGGAACACTGGCAGAGAAGTGACGCTGTGGGAGTGTGTGTTGAGGGAGCCAGGCAGGAAGGGAAAGAATAATGGAGGGGGTTTGGGGTTTTTTTATATTATATGACAAAAAAGATACTGACATATATAATAATGAACACTTCAAAGTTGCTTGCCTCACATTCTGGCTGGCACAGAACACACATATATAACTTGTAGGTTTAGAACACCAGGTAGTGATGCAGAACACAGCCATCGCCGTGACGCGCTGGGTCACCACACTCATCACGAGGCTCGCCATGCAAACACAACTTGTGAAACTGTGAACAATATTGTAGTGTAGTAGTAATGATGCGAGGCTCCCTCTTCACTGCCAGGCACTGCCATTCCCTCTCATTTTTTTTTTTTTTTTTTTTTTTCAGATTTTCTTTTATTTTATTACATTTTTTTATTATTATTATTTTTTTTTTTTTTGGCACTTAGCAGTGTAAATCGGCAGAGGTTAGAATCTGCTCACTCCTCACAGCGCGGCGTCGCAGGCCTGGGTCTTCACTCCTTTCTCTTCTGTTTGGAGGAGCCCTTGGTGCTGGCTCCCTTGGCCTCTCTGCCCTTGCCACCCTTGCTGCCCTTGTTGTCCTGAGGCACGGCCGCTGCCTTCTGCTTCTCAGGAAACAGCAATTTCTTGAGCTCAACAAGGGCGTAAGCCACGTCCTCAGGAACCCCCGTGACGGTGCCGCGGCCCTCGGCCTCACCCTTGCGTGGGAGCTGCACGCGCACGTCAAAGCGTCGCTCCACCGTGGCGCGGCAACCCTGCAGCACGCTTCTCTTCTCTGCACTCACCGGGAAGCCGCGCGTCGTCTCTGTCTCCGGCACTGCTGTCTCCTCCTTGTTTTCCTTCTCTTCATCACACTCTTCGTCTGAACTATCCTCTTCGCGCTGCTCCCGCCGCCTGCGTCGCGGCTTGCCAGCGGTGACAGTGGCGGCGGGACGCTGCTGCACCTCGATGCCCCACGCGGGGTCAAGTGACTCTTCGGGGGCAGCAGCCTTGTCCTGCTGCTCCTATCCTTTCTGCTTTCCCGCTTCTGCTTCTTTTCCTTCAACTTAGCCTCGGTCTTCTGCTGCTGCCTCTCCTTGGCCTGCTGCTACTTCTCCTGCTCCGACTTGCGTGAGAGGACCTTCCTCTTGGTGTTATTGAGGCGGTCCATGACCCTGTCGTCCCGCCGGTTGACGAGGATCTTGCGCACCTCCTTGACGCAGACGAAGCCCACCTCGCCGGCCTTCATGTGGCGGGTCTTGCTCAGGTTCGATCCCAGCGTGTACACAACCACCACGTTGCCCAGCCTGTTTGCCCCTTTGGGACTTTTTGGCCTTGCACAGCTGTGCCGCGTCGTTCAGAAGGACGCGGGGCACGTCGCGCAGGGCCTGGCCGGGCTCCAGCTGGAGGTACACTGGGGCCAGGGCAGGGCGTCCACATGAAAGAACACGAGGCGCTCCATCGCCTGCGCCAGGGGGTTTGGGCGTTCCATGCTTGTCGGAGCCCATAAGGAGGGTGGCGGGCGGGTCCACGACGTCGCTGGGGAAGGTTATCACAGCCCGCTGGCCGCAGCAGCAGCTCCGGGGGCGGCGGAGGGCGGGGCAGCGTCCTTGGGGCCCGCCTTGGGGGGCTTGGTGGCGCTGGGTCCTGACATTGATGGCGGCGTGAGGTTCTTTAGTTTCATTGTGATTCCCTTCTGCTTCAAACCCCCCTGAGTCCCGTATACAGATGAAGGTGCACGCAAACAGGGGGGGTGGCAATATTTAAAGGGTGTCTTAAAAAACACCTGATTGAACAAAGCCAAATAAGGGCAGCAGTGATAGAAGAGGTAGGATTAGCAGCAGCTTGGGAGTTATGAAGAATGGAACTTTGTAGGTTCTATCTTCATAACTCCAAGCTGCTGCTAACTCCTACCTCTTCCTTTCCTTCTTTCCCGCACCACCACCACCACCACACACCTTCTTTTCTTCTCTTGTCCTCCTCCTAACTCCTACTCTTCCTGTTTCCCGCACTTTCTTCACTTCTATCACCACCAGTGACCACCACCACCTTCTGCTCCTCCCCCTCCTGCTCCTCCTGCTCCTGCTCCTGCTCCTGCTCCTCCTGCTCGTCCTTCTCCTGCTCCTCCTCCTCCTGCTCGTCCTTCTCCTGCTCGTCCTTCTACTCCTGCTCCTCCTTCTCCTGCTCGTCCTTTCTGTCCTGCTCCTCCCTTTTCCTGCTCGTCTCCTGCTCCTTGTTCCTCCCTCCCTCTGTCCTCCTTTCTGCCTGCTCTCTTCTGTTCCCTGCTCCCCCTTCTCCTGCTCGTCTCCTGCCTCCTGTTCCTTTTCCTTCTCCTGCTCGGCCTCCTTCTCCTGCTCTCCTTCCCTTTCCTGTCCTCCTTCTCCTGCTCGTCCTTCTGTTCCCCCCCCCCCCCTCCCCCTTTCCCTCCCTGCTCGTCCTCCTTCTCCTGCTCGTCCTTCTGTTCCTGCTCCTCCTTCTCCTGCTCGTCCTCCTGCTCCTGTTCCTCCTTCTCCTGTTTTCCCCCTTCTCCTGCTGTCCTTTCTGTTCTGCTTCACTTGTCATGTACTATGCTCTGGGCCTTCCCCAGTTCCTTTCGACTTTTTCGCCTATTATTTCGAAATCCGCGCGAAAGTGAACGTTGGAAAAGCGGACTATCAAAGTCGCACCGCCACTTTCCGCGACTTTGCCACCGCTTTGAACAAACAAAGCGAAAATTTTTTTAAAAAAAGCGCGGGAAAGGCCGCATCGGAATGGGCCGCAGACTTTGCCAGGGACTTTAAAGGGGGAAAGGAGACCAATATTGTTTAGCGTGTTTTGAACAAAAAAAAATTAAAGGTTTTTGCCGCCAAAGGCATCACGCGGGAAATTTCGGAATGGGGCCCCTTTACGAAAAGGCCTCATGGGGGGCCCAAAAATAGAGGAGCGAGGAGGGGAGGAAACACATGAGAATTAAAATTTAGGCTGGTTTTGACTTTAAAAAAATTTAATAAATAAAGTGTTTTCTCCCCCATAAATTTTTTTAAACTAAATTACTTATAATTAGTGGAAGTACGGGATTGGGCTGCAGTCCCAAGTGTCAACCCCAATCCAAATGGGGGCAAAAAATTTGAAGTTTGGAGTTTTATGACCGAGTACGGGGGGCAAAAGTCCGGCAAAGTTTCAAAGTGAACTGAAAAATAAAGTGTTGCCCGCCCTTTTTTCTATTCCCCGGACAAGGGTAACTTCAGTAAGGACTGCTCAAACCGCCAACTAACCCGTCTTCCACTTTCAATTGTAAAAAACAAAAAGTAATATTAATTGGTGGGTGGTATGGCCCCCATAATGGTGGCCGACACCTATCCATCGAACAAAAAACTTTCCTGAAATTTTGGTGGAATTTAAATTAAGGGAGATAGGAAACAAAAGTTGGAGAAAATTTTGCAATGGTTGACTCAACAAAAAAGGCATAATAGTTGTAGTTTTTTTCAAACCCCAAGGAAAAAAATTTTTGGGGGACTGCCGCCCCCCAACCGATGATCCTCCAAAAAGTTTATTTCCCCCTTTTTTCCTTTGCAGCTCTAACCCCTCCGGGTTCCTTCTGGCGGGCCCGTTTCCTTCCCAAAAATTTTCCCGCAA
>JACEEZ010011204.1:219262-285674 GCA_016584305.1 Chionoecetes opilio
GCTTCTAGGACTCCAGTTAGTTTACACTAACACATGTGTTTTCTTTGTTTGTGGGAGTCTAGAGCAGACAGCAAACATTACAAACAAAAGGAATGGCCAGCACGACCGAAAGACTCACCTGGCAGGTTCAACTGTATGTACAAACCTCTTGTTGACAGTGAAAAGATGTACTTACCTCCATTGCATCTGAAACTTGGGTTAATGAAAAATTTTGTGAAGGCCATGGATCAAAATGGTGCTGGCTTTCAGTATTTGTTAGCAAAGTCTGAATGCGCACTGTATCTGAAGCCAAAGTAAAGGCAGGTGTTTTCAATGGCCCTCAAATTCGTCAACTACTCAATGATGATGACTTTGTAAAGAGCCTAACTGCCCTGGAAAAAGCTGCTTGGAAGAGCTTTTTGGCTGTTATAAAGAACTACCTAGGTAATGTTCGAGCATCGAATTATGAGGAACTTGTAAATGACATTTTGAAGAGTTACCATGCGCTTGGGGCCCGGATGTCACTCAAAATCCACTTTTTCCATTCACATCTTGATTTCTTCCCAACGAATCTTGGCGCGGTCAGTGATGAGCAGGGGGAACGTTTCCACCAGGACATTGCCACCATGGAAACCCGATACCAAGGACGATTCAGTCCCAACATGATAGGGGACTATTGCTGGACGCTACAACGTGAAAGTAGCTGCTCCTACAAACGAAAGAGCAAACTACAGAAACACTTCTGATGTACTATGGAGCAGGGTGAGTACTTTTGTGTGTTAGGTATAGTTTTGATCATATGTATATTTAATACCAATTTGAGATCTTGACTGTTCTTCTGAAGAACAGTCTAGATCTGACTGTTCTTCGAACTAGCGCATCTTTCTCTCAAAAAAATCTCGAAGTTGTGTTCCAAAATATATATATATATATATATATTATATATATAATATATATATATTATATATATATATATATATATATATATATATATATATATATATATATATATATATATATATATAATTAAAATCAAAATTTACTGTGATTTGGCATATTTTCGGATATTTCCAAGATGTGGCACATTTTCAGATATATTTGGAACATAATTTAAGTATATTTTTTGCCAGATAGGTACATTAGGTCCTAATAAAGCCGCAGGCACCACCAGAATTTAATTACGAGTAATATATATTAACGTAGGGGGATTGTTTCGATTAATTATATAATTATATATACGTATATAATTATAATAGCTATTAAAATTTAAAATGCTGATATTTCAAAATCTATACGTGCTAGAGAAAAAGCAATGCCATTTTTGAAATCAGCAGCGAAAATGCTTTCCAACCCACACACAATGAACTCAGAACCATTTTTGGTGTCGACCAGTGTTATCGTACAACCTTAAATAAAATCATATAGTCAGTAAATGACTTTGTAATTTTAGTTAATAACTTATAATTTACTTTAGTAAATAACTTGGTAATTTTACTCACCCCAGTTTGAATGTCGTAGCATTGGATTTTCGATTTCGTATATTGAAAATAGACCCTAATTTACACATCTCGTATCATCGGATTCTCGTATATCGAATGCTCGTATAACGGGACCTCCCTGTATAAACTTATCGGGTTTATCAAGCCGTGTTGAGATTCAGAAGTGGCCACACCAGAAAAACTTGGAGATATCTGAATTAGAGGTGGATCAAGTGCACCTACTGATAGGGCATGATTGTGCAGACCTTTTGTTGCTAGATAAAGTTGGAAGGGAAGGGAAGAGAAGGAAACTGGGCTAGCTGACGAGGTGTAGGCGGATCGCTGCCTCGTGTGCTCGCTCATGGATTAAGAAATGTGAGACGGAAGCTAACTGGGAGCTTGTGTGGGTTATCTTTATGTTTACTTTATACAAATATGTATTGTGTACCTGATATTTGTTGTGTATTTTAGTATGTGTACTGCAACTTGTACTTTAGGTTTTGTATTTCACGGGTGTTCCCTGTTAGTAAAGTAAGTGCACCTACTGGAATAGGTGCATTGGGCGGGGATGTAACACCCAAAATGGGTTTTGGATTTTTTTTTTGGTTTGGGTGTGGGGTGTGGGAAGAAAGCGATGAAAACCCAGAAAAAGCGAGTGGTCACTGGACAGTGGTTTTGCCCCAAGATCATAGGGGGAAAAAACTAAAACAGGTTTTTTTTTCACTTGCTTTTTTTTTTACTTCTTTTTCACCAGCTTAAGAAGAGTTCCTGTAAAATTTGAGGGAAATTCGGAGAATATTTAGGGGTCGGCAAACGAACAATTTTCTAAAACCCTTTCCAAAAACAAAAAAAAAACCCTAAAAAACATCCCACATTTTTAGAAAAAAACTTAAAAGGGAAAACCCCAAAAAACCGGGACAGTTTTCTTTGTTTCCATTCAGAAACCTTTTTTTTAAAGGGTCCCCCTTTCTTTTCCCCCCAAAATTTTCCCCAATTTGGTGGTGGACTAACGGGGGGAAAAACTTCCCCCGGGGGGCGACCCCGGGGTAGCGTGGACTAGGGCGATCCCCCGCTCCGCGGGCATCGTTGACCATTTAAAAAGGGCCAATTTCCCCTTTCCCGAGGGGTCCTTGAATCGGTCGTCCCCTCCCAAAAAGGGGGGTCCTTTGAAAGGAAAGCCCTCGTCCGCGTTATTTCTAAAAAGGAAGGCCCCGTGTCTTCGAAGTGCCAAAGGGGACAGAGGGAGGAAGAACCAAAAAATCTTTTTCCCCCCCAAATCGTTTTATTTCCTTTTTGGGGGCGGGCTTGGTTTTCCTTTTTGCCCCTTGAAACCATCTGCTTTTTTCTCCCCCATCAACCCTTGAGTCGAAGAAGGCCACCCCCGCTTTTTCCCCTTGGGAAAAACTTTACCACAGGTGGCGTGCAGGGCTTGTTTTTTCTCCTTTGGCAACAGTTTGGTCGGGTATGTCTTTGGGGTTCGGGGAAAAGGGGCACGTCGTTAAACGGAGCTTTCACAGAGATGGGTTCCCTAAATTCCCTTGCTTGCAGTACACCAAGCAACGAAAAGGGCCCCTCGTTCCCCCCCCGGCCTTCTCCGACCTCAGCAAAAACTGGGAAATTTAGCATCTGAAGCTTGAGGAGTAGATGGCCTTTGGGCCTCCACTGGGCTTGATGGAGAGCTCCCGGACGGGGAATGGTTTGGCGGGGCCTTTACCACCGAGGAAAAGTAGGAGAGACGGGAGAAGTTCTTTATAGTCCCCCCTGGGATGGTTCTTCCCACATCAGAGCCTTCCCTTTAGGGAAAGGGCCCAAAGCGTCGTCCTTCAGCTTGCTGGCAGTGTCATTTGGGGGCGAAGAACCCCTACGGGGGTTTCCCCCGTGGGTTTTCCCCCGTCCCCCTCCCGCGAGGGGGAAACGACGAAGGACCACGATCACGGGCCCTTTGAAAATTTCCCAAAGTCAGGACCCCGAGGAAGAGCCGAGGCTGGCTTTGAAAACATCCTTGGGATCACCCGTGGACATGATGGCGACCCGGGCCCCCAAAACAACTTCGTCCGGGTTCTTTCCAATCCGAATGCAAACACCTTGCACCATGCCAGGTTCGAAACCTGGTGTCGAAAAAAGAAAAAGGGGGGATGATCTTGTCCCTGCCCCCACTTCCCTTTAAAAACCTTCAAGACCCCAAATGCAGCCACGTTTCTGCCAAATCCCAATCCGAGCTTGCCGGGGCCCCAAAAAGGGAAATTGGCGTCATCTTCCCCCTTTTTGGGGGACGGGGATGCGGTCCTCCGTATCGCCAGAGAGGGCCGGGGGGAGTTTTCCGTCCCGATGCAGGACCAACCTCTCTTTTTCTCCTGGTTCCGCAGTTCCACGACTTTCCCCGGCGGGTTTCTTTTCCCCCCCCAATTTGTGCTCGATGGGGCCCTGCTCTTTGAGACCGCCATACTCCCCCAAATTTCCCTTCCAAAAAACTTTAGCGGGAGCTGCGAACGTTGACGTTGCTTGCCGCACCGACAACTTCTCTCGATCCCAAGTTGAAATGAGGTTAAGATCCTTCACGGAGATCGATGGCGACTGTTTGAGGTTTTTCCTCTGGCTTCGGGATCCACGAGCCGGTGATGACGTCGTCGACACAGGATTGCTGCTGCTGCTACTGCTTTGGCTTGGGATTTCCGCCCTTTCAGTCAGCCTGGCAATGCCGCTGTCTTCACGTTCCCGGAGCCGCTTGAGTCGAGTTCCGCGCTCGACCTGTTTCTCCACCTTCTTCGCTGTCACGAGGTCAATTCCAGCCATGGATGATTCCCCTCTGTCTTCTCTCTGACTCCGTAGGAACTCCTTGTCCTCGTCCTTCACGTCTGCCCGTTGGAGAGAGGAGTGTGCGAGGTCGAAGATTTCTTGGAGGTCTCCTTTGAAAATCTCCTCATCCATACGATGTTTCGGCCTGTCTTTGTTCTTGTTCTTCTTGAGGTCATTGTACACCTTTACCAGCTTTGACAGCTTCGTGCCGGCGTGTATTACTGTAGTTGTCGGAATCCCGGCGCGCGACCAGAAGGGGAGAACCTCCTCCACCACCGCCTTCCTGCTCCCGCTCGCCGTCTTCCCCATCTCCCGGTGGTGGTGGTAGTAGCGGAGGAGGACCTGCTCCTTCGATGGTAGCCGGGCTCCGGTGATTTCATCGATTGGAGCCATCAGCCAAAGATTACTAGCGGCTCTTGTTGCCATGTTGATAACCTGAGGGAGAAAAAAAGTGGAAATATAGAAAAATCCTGAAATTCGAGTCACGTCACCGTGACTCGAACCGGTGACTCACCGTCACCGGTTCACTTTGTCGGGACCCCTAAATATTACTCAATTCGCCCAAAATTTCAACGCAATACTGTTTTACTATGAGAAAATCGGAATAACACACGAGCGTGCAACATTTCAAAACTTTTGCATTTTGGGACACCCTACTGGACAGCGTGGGTAGCGACGTGACCAAGGAACCTGGTGTGAGGCTGTACCAGAGGCAACACCAGTGTTTGTGGATGCGTTAGGTTATGGATGCACCCAGCAGATACTTATTCGGATTTATAAATACCCAGAGAATGCCAGAAACTGTAAGTAGATTCGGTGTGTACCTTGTGGTCTACCTAGTTAACAGAAAGGATGAGTGCTTTACGGAATTTGTGTAACATGATGAGATTCTTATGGGACTGAGTTGATTCAGATATATATTGTATTTGTGGTATAGATTGGTTGATTTCGTAATGTGGTTCTTACATTGTGAATTTTGTTTTTCTCTGCAGTTGAACCGTTTCTTCAATAAACCAATACCAAGAAAACGCGTGTCAATGTCTGGCGACGGAACACCACAAGTACACCAAGACATACCCCTTATACTACGTGTGTAACAATCGGTATAAATATACTAAGGGCTGGCCAAGGCTGCACTGATGCTCGGGAAAACACATCCAGTCTGGCCCTGTCCTATTCGTGGTTCCTATCGGCTGGGAGATAAGAGTGAAATACTATATGAACATATATACACACAAACCTCAATTTCCCGGATATCGGATTTGCCGGACAAAATCCGAGGTCCGGGAATATGTCAGAGTCCAAGACATTTTTTTTTTTTTTTTTTTTTTTTTTTACGTTGAAATGCCTAGTGCTGGTAAATTGACAAAGTTGTCCGGCGGTCCTAGCGTCTCCTGTCACCCCTGGTCAGTGTCCGTGCCTCCCGCCAGGTGGCAGCATGCTCAGCGGTCGTATTGTTTACATTTGGACACACGACACTCACGGTTCACCTGCACACCCTCCGTTAGTCCCCTGACCCCCACTGCCCCTGGTGCAGGAACGTCTCTTGAGACTATTGAACACTTTCTGCTGCCTCCCGCCAGGTGGCAGCATGCTCAACGGTCGTATTGTTTACATTTGGACACACGACACTCACGGTTCACCTGCACAGCCTCTGTTAGTCCCCTGACCCGCACTGCCCCTGGTGCAGGAACGTCTCTTGAGACTATTGAACACTTTCTGCTGCCTCCCGCCAGGTGGCAGCATGCTCAGCGACGTAAAAGTCCGCGGCGGGGTAGTTGATATTGGCTGTTGCCGGACAGTAAATACTAGAGTAGGATAAACGTCCGGGGGTGGGTAATGGCATCGGACTTTAAGGTTTAATTCCTGGACTGTTGCGATTCCCGGACTTTTGCGGTTCCCGGACCAGTGCTCCCCCCTATTAGTCCGGGAAATCGAGGTTTGTGTGTACATGTATGAATATACACACAACCCTCGTTTTTCCGGACCTCCATTTCCCGGATATCGGATTTGCCGGTCAAAATCCTAGGTCTGGGGATATCTCAGAGTCCCGGACAAATGCCTGGTCCAGTCCGTAAATCGACAAAGATGTCCCACGGTCCGAGTGTCTCCTGTCACTCCTGGTCAGTGTCCGTGCCTCCTACCAGGTGGCAGCATGCTCAGCGGTCGTATTGTTTACATTTGGGCACAAGACACTCACGGTTCACCTGCACCGCCTCCGTCAGTCCCCTGACCCCCACTGCCCCTGGTGCAGGAACGTCTCTTGAGACTATTGAACACTTTCTGCTGCAGTGTTCGCGCTTCCACTCCCACCATGTAGTGCTACGCTCTCAACTCCACACCCTGAACATTGCCACCTTTGACCTGCCCACCCTGCTAGCGGCGGCTGGCCTCCCGCCAGGTGGCAGCATGCTCAGCGGTCGTATTGTTTACATTTGGGCACACGACACTTATGGTTCACCTGCACCGCCTCTGTCAGTCCCCTGACCCCCCACTGCCCCTGGTGCAGGAACGTCTGAGACTATTGAACACTATCTACTGCAGTGTCTGCGCTTCCACTCCTACCGTGTAGTGCTATGTTCTCAACTCCTCACCCTGAATGTCGCCACCTGTGACCTGCCCACCCTGCTGGCGGCGGCTGGCGTCCACCCCTCCCGGCAACACACTGTCATACGCCTCACCTGTGCCTTCCTGAGGAAGACAGGTCAACTACAGCGCCTGTGATAGCATCATAGGACATCACCAGGGCTCATAGTGTTCTCCAAGGGATCCTCTCAGCCCTAAAAACTACAACAAAGTGACGTAAAAGTCCACGGCGGGGTAGTTGATATTGGCAGTTGCCGGACAGTAAATACTGGAGTAGGATAAACGTCCGGGGGTGGGTTATGGCCTCGGACTGTTGCAATTCCCAGACGTTTGTGGTTCCCGGACCAGTGCTCCCCCCTATTAGTCCGGGAAAACGAGGGTTGTGTGTATATGAATTTCATATGAACATATGAAAGGTGAACCGTGGTCATCATTCTGTCTGTGATGAGAGTCAGCTACACAAATTATTGCCTGATTTTGCTATATCGTACTGTTTGGCCTAATTTTTCATAGTCATCCCTGCTACTTGATTTCCCAATAGGAAGTCAAATAAAAAATAAAAATAAAATAAAATAAAATTGGTATTCATAAAGCCTATTTGCTTAATTTCCTTCTTTCCCCTCTCGTTTTCAAATAATAATAAGGGTATGATTTAAATCAGTGATTAAAATCAACTTGATTTAAATCAAACAACCCTGACGAGGAGGCAAAGCCTTTGGGACTTGAGGTCTCCTGGCTTAAGGCCAAGGTCCAGGTGTTTGGAGGCTTACTAGATGAAACAGTACAGTCTGTTCATGCGTGCGGCGAGGACATTGAGATCTTGGAAAGTTTTACATACCTTGGTAGCGCAGTCCATAATGACGGCGTGTCACGTCAAGAAGTCTTACGGCGGATTGGCATAGCCCACGGTGTTATGGACTCGCTCAGCAGAAGTATTTGGTGTTGTCTGTACCTGTGCAGGAGGACAAAGATCCGGATCTTCAAGTCGCTTGTGATCCCTGTCTTACTCTATGGTTGTGAGACATGGACACTAAATAGCGACTTGAAGAGACGAATCGATGCCTTTGGTAATAAGTGTCTTCGACGAATCATGGGGTATTGCTGGGATGATTACTGTATTTTACGGCTTATAAGACGCTGCATCTTAGAAGACGCACCCTGATTTTGGAAAGAAATTTCTAAGAACAAAACAAAAAAACAAAAATGTTGTCCGATATACAGTCATTTTCACACAAGAACACACTCACTATTCATTATCTTCATTCAACACTGCTCATCAGCCATTTTAAATTTCTAGCTTGTATGCGATATAAGTAAACTGTCATGTTGGCTGGCTGAACATGTGCACGCAGGTCGGACGGCGGGAGTGAAAAAAAAGCCGACAGGGCGGTGCACTGCTGCATGCCTGCCTGATGTGGCGATCAGCTGAGTCTGGCTTTGTCATCCTGAGTGTAAACACCTCCTCTCACGCCCTCCCGTGCCTCACTACGTTGCCTGCCTCCTGTGCCTCACCACGTATTGTTTTAATTTTTCTGTATGCGTGTAGTATTTGTGGTGGCTGCATGTACATAAGTATACAAATTTTCATCTAATGTAGCAAACAAAGTTCCTTATACACGGAATGGCTGTTGGCGCCAATCTGCCGGGGCGGAAAGGCTCCCGTCAGTATTGTGTAAACATCACAGGGTGAGGACAGATTGGTAGTTGATTTGAATGTCTTATAGTATTGTTCTGCCATAATTACAAACTAACTAGGGGTCAAGGCAAACAGAAACACAAAGTGATCCAGGTTTAACAAAGTTATTTAATTTGTTATAAATAGTCACTATAACTAGACACCATACCATAACCACCACCACTTAACCTAAGAGTGCTAACTTTAAGTTGCTACCCAGCAGGAATACATAGTATACACAGTTAACACAACAGTACAGTTGTGTGAGCTCTACACAAATCCTATAAAATAACATAATATATAAAAGGTGGAACAATACTCAAGTGTTGGTAACACGGGGTTACCGCAGGAAGGAAGTCTTCACTTCACGACGTACAAAACCAGTCTGCCTACCCCATGGGTTCAGCGTTCACGAACCCTTCTGACACGTCACCCACCATACGTCATCATCATGACACGTCAGCGATAATTCATCATTAACAATTATTCTTATAATTACATATCTTAGAATTACCTAACAATCAATATTACCACACATAATAATAATACCAAATAGAATTACATATATAATAAACATACATTTAATAATAATAGAAAATAAACATTTTAAGGGGGAACCATAACATACCATAACACCCCTCCCCTTAAGATAAAAACACAACTTTTAGTGTTTTTACACTAACCAGAAGCTATGAAAGTGGTCGCGATAAGGCGTCTGCAATTAGGTTATCACGCGTTTGATATGTCTGATTTCTAAATTATAGGGCTGCAATATCAAACACCACCTGGTTAACCGCTGGTTTTTGTTTTTCATTTTAGTCACAAATGTTAGAGGATTATGATCACTGTAAACCGTTATTTTACTACCAGTAGGCTACCCCCTAAATATACATCAAATTTCTCCAAAGCCAGCAATAAGGATAAAGCTTCCTTTTCTATGGTAGAGTAGTTCTTTTGATGAGTTTTAAATTTTACTGACATATAGGTAACTGGATGTAAAACAGTCTTTGTCTTCCTGCATCAAGACTGCTCCAGCTGCAATATCACTAGCATCAACGTGTAGTACAAAAGGTTTGCTAAAATTGGGTCCTTGCAGTACAGGGCTACACATTAACAAAGATTTAATTTGATCAAAAGAATTTTGACACCTTTCATCCCACCTCATAGTTCTTTTCGGGCTAACTAAATCAGTCAGGGGACTTACTACTTCTGCAAAGTTAGGACAGAACTTTCTATAATAGCCGGCCATCCCTAAGAACCGTTGGACATCCTTACGAGTTCTGGGTGCAGACATATTACAAATGGCCTCAATCTTTGCTGATATAGGAGAAACTTTTCCACAGCTGACTTTATGACCAAGAAACTGAATTGTTGCATGCCCAAACTCACTTTTAACTAAATTAATAGTCAATGAAGCTTGTCTTATCCTATCAAATAGAACCTGAAGGGTATCTATATGGGATTTCCAATCATTTGACTGTATAATAAGATCATCAATATAACAATTTACTCCTTCTAGTCCTTCTATTACTCCAGATGTTAAGCTTTGATATGTACTTGGGGCATTTTTTAGGCCAAAAGGCATAACTCTGTACTGATAAAGTCCGTTTGGAGTAATGAAAGCACTTATTATCTTACCTCTCTCAGATAAAGGTACCTGATAGTAGCCGTGCAACATATCAATTTTTGTCATAAAGACAGCATTGCCCACAGAATCAATTATATCATCAACCCTAGGAAGAGGATAACAATCTCCTTTCGTCAAAGCATTTACACGTCTATGTCGGTACACATTCTCATTGATCCATCTGGCTTAGGTATTAAAACACAAGGAGACGCCCACTCACTCTTACTAGGCTCAATCAAATTGTTACTGAGTAAAAATTCTACCTCATCTTTCATAATTTGCCTCTTTTCTGGAGAAACACGATACGGAGCTTGCTTCACAGGAGCAGCACCATCAACTAGTACAATATCATGCTCTACAATTGAAGTTGGTTTGGGAACATCAGAACATATATCATTAAACTAATGCAAAAGGGTAGTTAATTGCAAGTGTTGAGATGTTTTCAAATGACCTAGCTTTGAATCCAGTGAACTTAATACATCAGAGTTTTTTAGTTTAACATCCACCTTTATTGTGAAATCATTTGCTACCACTTCATTAGTTTGACTTTCTGAATTGACCACAACATTCACCACTTCGCTCGTAACATCCTGTACCCTCTCAGTATATTCTTTCAGTAGATTGATATGAACTACTCTTATTTTCTTTCTACGTCCTGGTGTAGCAATAATATAGTTAAGTTCACCCTCCTTGCGTAGCACTGAAAATGGTCCTTGATACTTGGCTTGTAAAGGATACTTATGGTCTGGTAAATATAAAAGCACCTTATCTCCCTCTGCAAACTCCCTCACCCTAGATTTAACATCATAGTGGAGTTTCGTTTGATTTTGTGCATTCAAAAGGTTGGTCCTACCAAAGGCGTGTACTTGTTTTAGTCTCTCCCTCACTTTCTTGACATAGTCACACAGTTCTTCTGTGTCTTCATCTATCCAACTCTCCTGTAATAGCTTTAAAGGTCCACGTACATCTCTACCGAACAACATTTTGTTTGGTGAGTATCCAAGGCTTTCTTGTCGGGTACTCCGTATAGCATATAGAACTAGTGGCAAACCCTCATCCCAATCCTTTTCAGTCTCAACGCAGTACTTGGTGAGCATGGATTTCAGGGTTTGATGCCATCGCTCTAGGGCACCTTGACTCTCTGGGTGATATGCAGATGACAAGTGTTGTTTTATCCCCAGAGTAGACATAACTTGCTTGAATACATTGGCTGTAAAATTGCTGCCCTGATCAGATTGGATTACTGTGGGTAGACCGAACTGGGTAAATATTTGGAGTAGCACAGGGATAATTGTCCTGGTAGTTATGCTTCTAAGAGGGACTGCCTCAGGATAACGTGTGGACCGACACATGAGAGTTAACATAAACTGATTACCTTTGCTAGTTTTGAGGAGAGGACCAACACAGTCAATGATGACTTGAGAAAAAGGTTCAGACACAGCAGGAATGGGGTGCAAAGGTGCTGGCGGAATCACTTGGTTGGGTTTACCGGCAATCTGGCATATATGACAAGATCTGCAATATTTGGAGATATCAGACTTAATTCCAGGCCAATAGAAATATTTTGTCACTTTATCTGTAGTCTTTTTTACTCCTAAATGGCCTCCAATATGATCATGAGCCAAATTTAACACCATAGGATGATAGCAGCCGGGTACCACAATTTGTCTCACATCGTACCAGGGTTCATCTGCCGGTACATCGGGTCTGAACTTCCTCATAAGCATTCCACACTGCACATAATAACAGACAGGCTCTTCTTCCATTTCATCCATGCCTAAGGTCATATGAAATAATGAGGTCAGAGTAGGATCTGACTTCTGAGCGGCAATCAACATTTCCCGAGTCACCACACATTCACTCATATTCTTGGACTCATGACTAACATCAGTACTTTGATATTTATTAACTACATTTGATTGGTCAGGTTGGGTTACTTCTAAAACTTTTCTATCACCAAACAATATACCAAGTTCATCATCTTCCAGCTTACCACCCGCAGTACCACCACAATCCTTGTTCATATTTTCACGGGCCTGGCTACGTGTAACAGCACACGCAGGAAACAGCCCTGGAATTTCCTTTGCAACCTCACCAACAGGGTCTTTATCTAATGGGGAGGAACACACAATAGGATCAGGTACTACCCGACTACCCGCAACATCGTTTCCCAATAGAAAAGTAACTCCATCTACTGGTAATGAATCTTGAACGGCAACCGTAACGGGCTGCGAAAGCAAATCAGTCTTGAGATAGAGCCTTGCTAAGGGTACAGTGGTAGATCCAGCCACTCCCCTCAAAGTACGTGCTCACCCGTGTAAACTTCATCAATAAAAGGAATGGACTCCCTTACCACAACACTATGAGACGCTCCAGTATCCCGCAAAATAGTAACTGGAACAGGCGTACTATCCTTGTCGACTGAGACGAAACCACCAAACGTAAAGGGCTGAAACAATTCTTGAGGATCCTTGACATGTGGAACTATCTCGTTGCCCAAGGATCTGTGCAAACCTGTTGGGTCGAATACACAATTAGCAATATAGCTAGCTTCAATTTTACCCGGAATCCTGTTTTCCAACTTTGGACATTTGAATTTGTGGTGCCCAGGCTTCTTACAATAATTACAAAAAAGGTCATATTTTTCAGCACCACCTCGCATATTTAAACCATATGTGGACTGGTAGGCAACATTCTTATTCTGATTACTAACATTACTTACAGGCGTACTATAACGTTGAGACTCGTTTTGGATAGGACCTGTTTTTTTCATAACCCTTTTTTCGGGTTCTGGAAATGAAACTATAATTTTCTGCAAGAGATGCAGCTTTATCTAATGTCTTTACTTCCTTTTCAAGCAAATACAACCTAACTTCCTGAGGTACACCCCTTAAGTATTGTTCCAGTACTATGAGCTCACACAACTGTTCAAACGTAGTTACATCACCAGCAGCAAGCCATCTGTTTTTTTAGTTTCGTTAGGGAATGACCATACTCCATGTATGTTTGATTCGGTTCCTTAAAGCTGTTTCGAAACTTTGCCCTATAAAACTCTTCTGTAAGTTCATATGCCTGAAGTACTGAACCTTTCATAGTTGTATAATTACTTTGTTGATGACTTTCAAGTGATAGGTAAGTCGATAAACCCTTCACTTTTAGTGAAGTCTGAACTAAAACAGACCAATATTGATCAGGCCAACTAAGTGTTTTTGCAACATGTTCAAATTGAAGAAAAAACTCTTCTGGATCATATTCGTTAAAAGATGGAATCCATTTAGTAACTCTTGTCACATCAAAATCCTCCCTTTTTTCCCTATCCAATTGAACCTTCTTATCTAACAACGTCAACTGAAATTCTCGTTCACGTTCTCGATCCTGTAATTTTTCTCTCTCTAATTGAATTTCCAGCATTCAAATATTTTCACTTGATTCAGGTTCATCACACAAATTCGAAGCTTCAGTACTCAGTACCTCCATGTTAACAAGGGCATTAATCACTGCACTTTTAATCTCTGCTTTTCTCCATGAACTTTTAATATTAACATTATAATGAAGAGCTAATTTGATCCACTCAGCCTTCTTTAAATCAGACCCAGTCAGAATATTAACGGATGGTTCAGCAATAAACTTACTCAAGTCAAAAGGCATTGTTGCTAGTGAAGCACAAGTCACGTAACACAATCACAGTGCACAATCACCAATCGCAGTGACCACTCCCGGACAGGCCCCCAATTCTGTTCTGCCATAATTACAAACTAACTAGGGGTCAAGGCAAACAGAAACACAAAATGATCCAGGTTTAACAAAGTTATTTAATTTGTTATAAATAGTCACTATAACTAGACACCATACCATAACCACCACCACTTAACCTAAGAGTGCTAACTTTAAGTTGCTACCCAGCAGGAATACATAGTATACACAGTTAACACAACAGTACAGTTGTGTGAGCTCTACACAAATCCTATAAAATAACATAATATATAAAAGGTGGAACAATACTCAAGTGTTGGTAACACGGGGTTACCGCAGGAAGGAAGTCTTCACTTCACGACGTCCAAAACCAGTCTGCCTACCCCATGGGTTCAGCATTCACGAACCCTTCTGACACGTCACCCACCATACGTCATCATCATGACACGTCAGCGATAATTATAATTCATCATTAACAATTATTCTTATAATTACATATCTTAGAATTACCTAGCAATCAATATTACCACACATAATAATAATACCAAATAGAATTACATATATAATAAACATACATTTAATAATAATAGAAAATAGACATTTTAAGGGGGAACCATAACATACCATAACAGTATTCTAAATACAGTCAAACCTCGATATAACGGACTTCGGATTTAACGGACTCCATTCACGAGACAAATTTGCGGGCAAGAATGGCATATCAGACCGCTTATCGCCGCTGGAATCGTCAACTCAACATAATTTTTTATTTTTTATTTTGGAATGCTTGGGTTTTAAGGAGTTTTAATGTATCAGATATTAAGATATATAAGGTAGAAGCCTGTGTTGCTAGTGATTTAGTTGTAGAAGGTGTGTATGTGGGTTAAAATATTGAATATTAGTACGTATTACAATTTCTTGACTTCTTCTTGTGACCTCTTTCTCTTAAGTTTCGCTTCGTAGGTCCTCTCCTCTCCTCGCCTCTACTCTCCTCTCCTCTCCTCCTCCTCCTCCTCCTCTCCTCTAGTGTTAGCTGAAGCTTCTACCCCGGGAGACTGCACAGCGTCACACACACACAGCTGTTCGTCTGCACTATTTGCACGTCGAATCTAAACAAACATGGCTCCGACACCCAGGCAGGCTATCGCTGCTATACACTTACTTATGTATATTGTCAATCGTTGACAAGCATAACTAGCTAAAAATGTGCATGGATGCGTTCATGGTTGGCTCGTCGGAACTCGTCAGACTCGTCGTCTGAGATCGACGGAAAAGGAGCTAATGTGACGGTGCCTTTACACAAGTGTCCGCCAGTCGGGGCGCGTGGTACATATATGACAGTCGGAGCACTTGTTTACAAGCTCAGTTTAAGCTGTTTTCGCCTGTTTTCCGTTGTTTTATATGCTTATTTAGACTTGTTCAGTGCAGTGAAGTCATTATGGCACCGAAACAAAAGGGAAGTGACAAAAGGAAGCGTGTGAATCTAAGTATTGCAGAGAAATTAGAACTCATTAAGGTGGAGTCTGGTGTTTCTGTCGAATTGTATGTCGTGTATAGGGTGTATGTCGAGTATGGTGTAAAGAAACAAACAGTGAGTGATATTCGCAAGGCTAAGGACAAACTCAGAATATGCTGTGAAATTCAATGTTGATGCAAGTAAGGATAGGAAAGGATCATGTCATCATGTGTACATGGGTAACTTGTGTCTTATAATTATGTCTTAACGACAACACTGCTGCTGCCGTGGCCGCGCTGCGCTGCCAGGCGTGGATGAGCGCCTTGCTTGTATTTTTATCTATTTACTCATATGTATGAATAATAGCCATTAAAATGCGATTATATGTCTACATTCACCTACAATAATGGTATTTCATAGCATACCAAGCAGTAATGAGCGAGCCTGGAGACTTACTACCCCTCCTAATACCACTCCCGTGCAGTCGTGGGCAAGCTTGCTATGTAGCACCAGTCACAGTTTACCTTCCAACATAGCTACACGGTCTGGTTGTGTTTGTGATTAATTCTCATTTATTACACAGTGTGCAGGAGCATACCAAATCCAGCATTTAGCGCCAGTCACTGTTAACCTCCCAACATAGCTACACGGTCTGCTTGTGTTTGTGATTATTTCTAGTTTATTTCACAATTTTCCTGTGTTTTACCCATATTTTTCCACCTTGGGAAAATACCCTCGCTATAACGGACAATCGGCTTTAACGGACCACTCCTCCCCCCCCTTTAGTCCGTTATATCGAGGTTTGACTATACTCTTAACAGGTATTTACTGAGGTTACATCATATAAGAGCCTGAATTGAATAGCTACCTAAGCTAACCTCCTACAACATTCGTCTTGGAAGACGCACGAGTGTTTTTCAGGGTATTTTTTTGGCAAAAAAGTGCGTCTTATAAGCTGTAAAACACGGTACATGTCAAATCAGCGATTGCACCGTAAGACTGAATCGAGGCCTACTACCTGCATAGTCCGTCAGCGCCAACTTTGGCTATATTGGCATGTGGTACGCTACCCTGAAACCGATCCTTCCCATCGGGTTGCATCTGTAATAGACAATCCGGCGTGGAGGAGGCCAAGGGGGGTCCCACAAGGCTCGAGGCTGGGACAAGTTGATGGTTCTTGTCGAGAGCTGGTTGGTATGGGAAAGGAGCCTGCATGAGGACTCGCGCGTGGTGACCCCCAGGAGTGGCGTCGTAGGGTGGGCGAGGCGACGCGCCCCGTGGCGTATGCCCCCAATGATTGATTGATTGAATAGCCAGAACTGTTAGGCCCTTGTTAGGTTATTGAAGGAGCAGGGTGTCTGGGTGGGCTCAGCCTCCCCAATTAGGTCAAACTGATCTATAGTTTTACTGATTGCAACAGCAGTGTCATTACTCATCAATACATTTTGTCTTCAGATAATGGCTTGTGAAGGTGGCGTGGTTTGTGATCAGTGGCTTCACTTGGAGCAAATTGCTCACTATGTGAAGACAGGCTCGTATTTAGAATCCGTGAGTTCCAAGGAGAAAAATGGTATAAGGAGGTCTTCTCACAATTCTGTGTTTGAAGGTAAGTTATAGGGTAGTTGATTTTTTAGATTTAAAAAAAAAAAAAAAAAAAAAAACGATTTATTTGAATTAAATCTATTTTTTTATATTTATTAATTTGATGTTCTACATGAAATCTATCAACTACAGGATATTGTTTAGCATATTTATAACTAAAAAGAGAAAGAATAAGTAAATAAAAAAGGCATATAACATGAAATACAGATGAATTTACATATTTTCTATTGCTGTTACGGATGTTTTCACAACAATAGGCCTATGTCTATAAGTGCGTTTTCGCGACGTTTGCCAGGCCAGTCTAGACCGGTCTAGGACTTCCCAATGGGAAGTCAATCGGAGTCAATGGGATTTTTGTTGTAGTAATAATTACTTCGGCGGTTAAACAAGAGAATTATATGTTTTGTTTGATAATTATTAATCATAATGCATATTAAACTTTGGTTAATATCACTTTGGCTTTTTATAAACAAAAGTAACATGCACATTTAACTTCTGGTTATAGTAGTGTGGCTTTTTGTAGAGTACACACAAACCTCGTTTTCCCGGACTAATAGGGGGGAGCACTGGTCCGGGAACCGCAAAAGTCCGGGAATCGCAACAGTCCAGGAATTATCCTCTAAAAATAGAAAATAAATAAAAAATAAATAAAAAAGTCCGATGCCATTACCCACCCCCGGACGTTTATCCTACTCTAGTATTTACTGTCCGGCAACCGCCAATATCAACTACCCCGCCATTGACTTTTACGTCCTGCTGAGCATGCTGCCACCTGGCGGGAGGCAGCAGAAAGTGTTCAATAGTCTCAAGAGACGTTCCTGCACCAGGGGCAGTGGGGGTCAGGGGACTAACGGAGGCGGTGCAGGTGAACCGTGAGTGTCGTGTGCCCAAATGTAAACAATACGACCGCTGAGCATGCTGCCACCTGGCGGGAGGCAGCAGAAAGTGTTCAATAGTCTCAAGAGACGTTCCTGCACCAGGGGCAGTGGGGGTCAGGGGACTGACGGAGGCGGTGCAGGTGAACCGTGAGTGTCGTGTGCCCAAATGTAAACAATACGACCGCTGAGCATGCTGCCACCAGGCGGGAGGCGCGGACACTGACCAGGTGACAGGAGACGCTCGGACCGCCGGACAACTTTGTCAATTTACGACCAGCACCAGGCATTTCAACATAAGTCTTGGACTCTTGACATATTCCCGGACCTCGGATTTTGTCCGGCAAATCCGATATCCGGGAAATCGAGGTTTGCGTGTACAACAAAAATATACTATATAATTGAGAAAAATATATTTCTGCTGTGAAAACAGCCACATGGCAATTTGCTATCTAAAAGTGCCACAGTGGATTCCCCCGCACCACTCATTGTGTCTCATTATGATATAATTATACTACAATGATAAAATTGTTGTTCATAAAGCCCATTTGCTTCATTTTCCCTCTTTCCCCTCTCGTTTTCAAATAATGATAAGGTTATGATTTAAATCGGTGATTTAAAAAAAAAATCATTTGATTTAAATCAGTGATTAAAATCAACTTGATTTAAATCAAACAACCCTGGTAAGTTATGCCTCCATTCACTATGTTAAGGTCAAACACATCCACCCTCCCTTTCTGTCACTTTTCAGCAATCATCCTTCTCTTTCTTAATCATTATATCTATCCGCATTAAGACATACAGCCCTTATCGGTTTATTAATTTTTTTCCCCACATAAATGTCTTATCAACAAAGTAAAGTTCATGAAATAAGAAGTAGGTAACATTTTTTAATACCCGACCTTTCGAGCGAATGACTTTTTCGAGCGGAAGACCATTCGAGCGGAGGACCATTTTGTTGCGTGTGCGTATGCGTGCAGGTGTGTATTTACCTAGTTGTATTTACCTAGTTGTAACATACAGGAAAAGAGCTATGCTCGTACTGTCCCGTCTCCAAATCTACTATTATCCAGCTTGCCTTTGAAGTCCTGAATACTTCTTGCATTAATCACTTTTGCATCAAGGTTGTTCCAGGCTTCTATGCTTCTATACGGGAAGCTGTATTTTTTTTTGTCCCTCTTGCATGTTGTCCTTTTCAATTTCTTCTCATGACCTCTTGTACTTCTATCGTCCCACACAAACAGATCTTCTCTATCAATTTTTTCCAGACCCATTGATGCTCTATACACTACCCTCCCGAGTTTCACGCTATGCGAGTTTCGCGATCCTCGAGTTTCGCGCCGAGTCCTAAATTCTTATCATCCCGACTTTCGCGCATTATATCCCCGAGTTTCGCTTTTTTTTTTTTTTTTTTTTTTTTTTTTGATGTGTGTATGTACCTACAGCGCCGTTAGGCAGTGACCTCCAGGAGTGGGATGGTAGGCCCTGGAGATTAACTTGAGGGCTGTGATGGTTGGCCCTCGCCCGTGGTGGCGCAGACAGAATTTCTATAGTGCACTCGCAATCGAAGGTAGAGGTAATGGGCAGCATGTGGGTGTTCTTAGGCCACTCAACAGTGCAGAGAAAGATTTTAAGTGGATTTTACAGCCCTCATCAAGGATCGAACTCGGATCACCGAGAACGCCACTCGGAGACTTCTTTTTCTTCTTGTGACCTTTTCTGCTTAGTATCACTTTGTAGGTCGTCTGTCAAGCTCGTGCTCGAGCTTGACATATATCTTGACGCTACCCACTCTGCTACCACCTCCCATAAGAGACGTACGGGACACATCTTCCTTCCTTTCTGCTTAGTATAGTATTATAATAGGCTTAGTATAGCTTGTAGTTTTGCTTTGTTTTTTTCCATTTGTTTGTGTTTTTCTCTACAGAAACAGCCGGTGTCGCATAAGATAGGTAACACCTCGAAATAAGTAGCACCTTACCTTACTATTTACCACATAATACTCCTTTATAAGTGATTAACCATGACGTGTGTGGTACTGTGGTTTCTGGAGGTACTGGAGGAGACAGGAGAGAAGAGAGGAAGGCATTGTGACAGTGTTATTGTCGTATAACACTGTCACACAACCATCAGCTGACAAGATATGTGTCAGGCTCACTCACTCAGACCAAAACAGCATCCGCTGGGTGACTCCCAACTCAAGCTCAATCTTAAGCTCCTCTCCTCCTTCCTCTTCTCTACGTAGTGTTGGCCGAAGCCACCACCCCGGGAAGCGGGTCACAAACCCTAGGCTAACACCCAGTACCCATTCACTGCTGGGTGGACAGGGGCTTGGGGCATTTTTAGGATATTTTTTTGGGGGAAAAGTGAGTCATATAAGCTGTAAAATACGGTAGGTACACAGCCCTCAAGTTAACCTCCAGGGCCTACCATCCCACCCCTGGAGGTCACTGCATAACGGCGCTGTAGGCACACACACCAAAAAAAAAAAAAAAAAAAAAAAAAAAAAAAACGGACTAAATAAGCATTTTTACAGGGTTTATAATACCCGAGTTTCGCGATCCGCGAGTTTCGCGCTATGCCTCCGGAAGAAAGCAAGCGCGAAACTCGGGAGGGTAGTGTACACTGCTATAAAATCTCCCCTTTCTCTTCTTTTCTCAAGAGTTGGGAGTTTTAGTCTTGAAAGTTTTTCCTCATATGGTAAATCTCTCAGGCTTTGAGCCATTTTTGTGGCTGCTCTTTGTATTCGCTCAATCTTCCTTATACAGGTTGAAGTTCCCAAACTCGGCAACCTCGGGACCAGCGCCGAGCCGAGTAATGGAATTTTCCGACTTTTAGAACGTAGATATATTAAGGGGAAAAAAAGCAAAGCTTTCTTCAAAAGGTCAATTTTCTCAGAAATAGTTAACACATTGTTCTTCCTTTTCTTTTCACTTCCACCAGTAGGTGTTCCTGGACGTTTGGGAGCCATAATACCAATAACAGACCTGTAGAAGTACACAAAATAACAGTGTACACAACTCTACAGTCACAACATCACTGAACAATAACAACAAACAAATCGGCGGGAGAAACCCAGCGGCCTAGTGTGGTGGCACCTAGCGGCCGACCCGGCAACTACGTGCCGGGTTTTGGGTGTTCTGCTGGGTTTTGGAAAATCCGGAACCATGGCCGAGTTTTGGGTGTTGCCGAGTCTTGGGATGCCGAGTTTGGGAACTTCAACCTGTATCCTTCTTTTTATGTGATGACCAAATCACTGCCGCATATTCCAACCTTGGTCGAATCAAAGATGTTATCAATTCCTTAATCATCTCTTCATCCAGATATTTGAATGCCATTCTTATATTCCTCAGCAACTGATATGTATCTCCTGTGATCTTGTTTATATGCTTCTCAGGTGACAAATTATCCGTAATCCATACTCCCAGAACTTTTTCGACCTTTGTTTTGATTATCCATTCATTTCCCTCGAATACTTTCTTTTCTGTCTCTTTTTGCTACTGCCCACTTCCATCACTTTACACTTTTTAGCATTAAACTCCATTTCCCATAGTTGACTCCATCTGAAAATCTTATCTAGATCCTTTTGTAAATCCTCACAGTCCTCTTTACTTTCTACTTTTCTTAGTAATTTAGCATCATCAGCGAATAAACTCATATAACTGTTCACTCCCTCTGTCATATCATTTACATAGACCAAGAACATCACTGGGGCCAATGCTGATCCTTGAGGAACTCCACTTATCACACTGCACCATTCCGACTTCTGATCTTTTATTACTGTTCTCATCTCTCTGTTGCTCAAAAAGTCTTCCATCCACTTCAGCAAACCACCCTTCAATCCTCCTACATGTTCTAGCTTCCAGAGCAGTCTCTTATGAGGTACCTTGTCAAATGCCTTCTTTAGGTCCAAGTATATGCAATCGACCGACCCCTCTCTTTCCTGTGTCACATCGATCGCTCGAGTAAAAGCTTAATAAATTTGTTGTACATGACATTCCTCCTCTAAATCCAAACTGGCCACCTGCGAGTGTGTTTGTCTCTTCCAAATATTTCAACCATCTGTCCTTCACAATTTTTTCACACATTTTTGCCACTACACTTGTTAATGATACTGGCCTGTAATTTAATGGTTCTTCTTTGTCTCCTCCTTTGTGAATTGGCACAATATTTGCTCTTTTCCAATCAAGCGGGACTCTGCTCTCCTTGAGTGAACTCTCAATTACACTATGTAACTTTCCTGCTAGTTGGTTACTGCACTCTTTCATTATCCAATTCAACACTCCATCTGGACCCGGGGCTTTTCTCACATCTTGACTTTCCATTAGCCTTTTTACTTCTATTACGTTTACTTTTATGTCTTCCATTATATTTTCTTTTGCTATTATATTTTTCGTTTTAAATTCACTTTCTCTTGTAAATACAGTCTGTAAGCACTTATTCATCACCTCAGCCTGTTGTAATGCATCTTCGTACACTATGCCTTCTACCTTCAGCTTATCTATTCCTTCCTTATTTTTCATATTTCCATTTATATATTTATAAAAAAGTTTCGGTTCGTTCTTACATTTTTCTATTATATTCCTCTCATAGTTACTTTCTTCTTCTCTTCGGATTCTTACATATTCATTTCTAGTTGCTTTGTACTTCTCCCAAAGGTTGATACCTTCTTTTTTCCTCCAACTATTCCATGTTTTTTCTCTTTCTAGTATTGCTAATCCACATTTTCTGTTAAACCATTCATTCTTTTTCTTTTCTCTGATAACTATCCTTGGAACATAACTATTTATTACTTCTGTGTAAATTCGGATGAACTCATCCCATTTTTTCTGGGTACTCCTTGCTGCATGGAAATTACTCCAGTCTGTCTCTCCGAAAAATGTTCTTAATCCGTCAAAGTCTGCTTTTCCATAATTGTATCTTCCTTTCTTGTGTTCTTCTCTTCTCCCCTCTTTTTTGCTATCATTTACTTTAAATTCAATAAGTACATGGTCACTCTTTCCAAGTGGGCACTGATAATTTACTTTACTAATTACTTCCAGTTCTTTCGTCAATAGTAGGTCTAGTCTTGATGGTTCTTCGCTACCTCTGAATCTTGTATTCTCTTTAATCCACTGAGTCATAATGTTATTCATTACCAAATCCAACAATGTACCACCTTATCAGAAGGCCCTACTCTTCGATATAAAGAAATAAAAAGATACCCTTTGATGAATAATAATTAATGTTGATTCCACATTCAGTGGGGTTGCGTGAATGGAATCCAGAGGTGGGCACTTCCGTAAACACTTCCGAGAACCGCAACTTCCGCAAATTGCGGAAGTCCGAATTCGTTTACGGAATTGCAGAAGTGTAAATGTTTGCGGATTTGCATTTGCGGAAGCACTTCCGCAAACGCAAATATGTCCGCAAACTCTCAATTTTGAACACAATTTTTACGCGGCTACGCGCACCGTCCAGAGAACGCTGTTTGCCCATCAGTGACTCTCCCTCTTTGATCAAATGGATTTTTTGATGGCCACAGCAATCCTGTACTCTGGGACTGAGAGAGCTGTGATGTGTGGGGGAGGTGTATCCAGCTTCTTTCCTGTTAATACAGGAGTGAGGCAAGGGTGCGTCCTTGCCCCATCACTTTTCAACACTTGTGTGGACTGGGTATTGGACAAAATTGTAGATCAAAGTGATTGTGGAGCATCCCTCGGCATTACCAAGATCACTGATCTTGTTTTTGCTGATGATGCAGTAATCTTTGCTGAGTCGCTGGAGGTCCTGGTGATGGCTCTTGAGCCGCTGCACGAGGAAGCAAAGCCTTTGGGATTTGAGGTCTCCTGGCTCAAGACCAAGGTCCAGGTGTTTGGAGGCTTACTAGATGAAACAGTACAGTCTGTTTATGCATGTGGCGAGGACATTGTGATCTTGGAAAGTCTTACATACCTTGATAGCGCAGCCCATAATGATGGCGGGTCATGTCAAGAAGTCTTACGGCGGTTTGGCATAGCCCACGGTGTTATGGACTCAGCACGAGTATTTGGCATTGTCGGTACCTGTGCAGGTGGACAAAGATCCAGATCTTCAAGTCGCTTGTGATCCCTGTCTTACTCCATGGTTGTGAGACATGGACACTAAATAGCGACTTGAAGAGGCGAATCGATGCCTTTGGTAATAAGTGTCTTTGCAGAATCATGGGGTATCGCTGGGATGATTACGTGTTAAATCAGCGATTGCACCGTGAGACTGAATCGAGGCCTATTACCTGCGTAGTCCGTCAGCGCCAACTTCGGCTATATGGGCATGTGGTACGCTCTCTGAAACCGATCCTTCCCATCGGGTTGTATCTTTAAGAGACAATCCGGTGTGGAGGAGGCCAAGGGTGTGCCTACAAGGCTAGTGGCTGGGTCAAGTTAATGTTTCCTGTCAAGAGTTGCTTGGTATGGGAAGGGAGCCTGCATGGGGACTCGCGTGTGGTGACCCCCGGGAGTATCGTCGTAAGGTGGGCGAGGCGACGCGCCCCCCGGCGTATGCCCCCAATGATTGATTGATAACAATCTACCTCCTCTTCAAGCTGCCTGTGGTCCTCCTTCCTAACCCCGAGAAGGTTGATGCAATGATATCAAGACTGCTGTTCGAGGTCAAGGAGCAGGCTGTCTTGGATACCTCAGAAGGCAGCAGCCAAGATGAAGATGAAGTGGATGATTTTTTCAAGGTGAGACATTGATTTTATCGAGATCTGCTACATCTTCAGTTCAGTTTTGACAGTTCATTACTCCAAGTCATTATACATATTAGCAATCCTGAGCGTCGTGCTGATAAATTATTATCATATTTATGATATAGGTGCAATAATATATTTAAAAAAAAAAATCTAAGCACTTTTTATTTCTAAGTAACAGTATCATTTTTTTTCTGACTCCGATTACTTGAAATTTTTACTAAATATATATATTACAAATGTATTGATTATTTCCATGCTTTGATGAGCCCAGGACCCACAGCTACAGAGGGCACCAACTCTACCCGCCTCTCCAACAAGATGGGGAAAGAACTTGAAAGTTGGTGTTCAGAGAAGCAGAGGAACAAGCTGCTGGAGCAGGCCATGTTTCTCACCCTTTCCCGTACCGCCTGGGTAGATGTGTTCATTAAGTACAACACGGCCATACCCAGCTCTGCAGCTGTGGAGAGACTGTTCTCCCAGGGGTCGGACATCATGAAGGCCAAGAGAATGAGTCTAACCTTAGATAATTTTGACAGATTGGTGGTCTTCATGAAGGGGAACATGGACCTGCTCAATATGGAATTATCAACAGAGGACTCTGAATGAGGAGTCTGAGGTTAAGGGTCTGATATATTAATGAAATATAATTTGTAGTGAAGTGTACTCATAGTAGTTATTATTAGCCCTTAGTGTGCACTTAAGTTGATATATTGAGTGAGTGGTCACAATGAGGGGAAGGCAAAATGTGAGCTTTAACATCTGTGGAAAGCTGAGGTGTAAGTATGAGAAAAATACTAATATATATATATATATATATATTAATATATATATATATATATATATATATATATATATATATATATACAGCCAAATTCCCAACATCCGACCTCCAAACATCCGACTTGTCCAAACAACCGACTTTTTTTACCAACACAGTCTTGTTTTGGCCATTTATTTTACTTTTTTTTTTTTTAGTTTTTAGAAAACATTGATTTGTGGCTTTATTTATGCATGAATTTTACTTGCTCGTATACCACTGGATCGGCCTTCAAGAGCTGCATCTTTTATGTTCTATACCATTTTGTCCTTACGTTTATGGTTACTGTGATATCCGAACATCTGACTATTCCAATTATCCGACCTACCTTCGGTCCCCCCAAGGTCAGATAATTAATACTTAGCTGTATATATACAGTCGACCCTCGATTTAACGGACCTCGGTTTAACGGCCTTCGGATTTAACGGACTCCATTTGCGTGACAAATTTGCGGGCAAGAATGGCATGCCAGACCGCTTATCCCCGCTCCAATTGTCAACTCAACATAATTTATTATTTTATCATTTTATTTTGGAATGCTTGGGTTTTAACCCTTTCATGTCACCATTGTCATTCACTTTTTGTTGTCCCGCCTAAACCCATTGTCACCCGAAATGTCACGCGCGTGAAAAAAGTTTTACTTCCACCGCGTCTAGAAACTAAACTATCAAAGGTATCGAGTTCAATTATGTTTCGTTTTTAAGCTAAGATCATTTCCTATATCATACAATGTTAAAAAAATACACTAGCGTGAAAATAGCTTACAAAACCTCGAGTTAGAAGTGAAAAAAATAAATAAATAACACCTTGCGGCAAAAAATAATATGCCAAAAATCAACTTATCATCATAGAAGATTTTTCTACATTCCATGACATAGCTGAATAAATTTCCTTTCCAATGAAGTATAATATATTGTAATTCGCTCAAAAATAAAGCCATACAACGAAGTGAAAGATAGCGTAGTTTTTTTTTTAATAATTTTAATTTTAATATTTTGTATAATATAATATTATATAATATTATATTATACAAAATATATTTTAATATAATATATTGTAATTTGCTCCAACGGTCAAGTGAATCTCACACGTCAACCGCGCGCTTTTTAAGATTTTTAATAAATATTTTAAAATAATTTTTTTGGATGACGCTCAAAGACGTCATCTGTACGTATGGCCTACACGTACCGGATGACGCTCAAAGACGTCATCTGTACATGAAAGGGTTAAGGAGTTTTGATGTATCAGATATTAAGATATGTTAGGAAGGAGCCTGTGTTGCTAGTGATTTAGTGGTAGAAGTTGCGTATTGTTTAGAATAGTGACTATTAGTGTTATGGCATGGCCACTGCCAGACTGTCTCCCTGTCGCCTCAACACTCTAAATCACCCTTATTTAAGGTGACACGCAGTGCTACACTGACCTAAATAGTGACACTTGTATAAAACAGCTCATCACAACCATATAATATATATATATATAAAATGAGCAATAGTCATGATAATAAACAATACCTTTGACAGCCATGCCCTGCGTCTGGCTTGTAATAATTTGTTTACCTTTCACTAGCCAGACGGTGAGAAAAAACGTCAACACAACTCATCACTTTACGGGAGACTTTTTCTTCCTTTTTATCTCATTTTGGGGTGATTATAATGTCTCATGATGCTGCTGCTGCTGCTGCCTCGGCCGCGCTGCCAGGCGTGGATGAGCGCCTTGCCTGCATTTTCATATCTTTACTCATATGTATGAATAATAGCTATTAAAATGCGATTATATGTCTACATTCACCTAGAATAATGATATTTTATAGCATACCAAGCAGTAATGAGCGAGCCTGGATACTTACTACCTCTCCTAATACCAGCCCCACGCAGGCGTGGGCGAGTGTGCCAATCCTTGATGTAGCGCCAGTCACTGTTTACCTCCCAACATAGCTACACGGTCTGGTTGTGTTTGTGATTATTTTGTATTTATTTCTCAATTTTTCGTGTTTTTCCTATGTTTTCACACCCTTGGGAAGATACCCTCGCTGTAATGGACAATTGGCTTTAACGGACCACTTCTCCCCCTTTTAATCTGTTAAATTGAGGGTCGACTGTACTATATGTACAGTCAAACCTCAGGTTTCGAACGTCTCACTTTTTGAACATATTGGTTCACGAACAGAATTTCAAACTCATAATTGCACTGGTTGCCGTACGATAACTCGGTTGCCGAACAAGCTACTCGTCAAGAGGAGCTGGCAGAACCAAGATGGATCGTAAAAATTTCATCAGGGCGGAAACCCACGAAACATTTACCACCTTTTTTTTGTGGGAAGTCCGACTTCGGTGGTAACTCGAACCCACAGCGCGGCTAGGTCGTAGATTTGGTGGTAAACGTGCACGCTGGCCAACGACTGTTCAAGACTGGTATTAGGAGATGTAGGAAGTCTCTAGGCTCGCTTATTACTGCTTGGTATGCTATGATATATAATTTTTCTAGGTGAATGAAGACATAATCGCATTTGAATGGCTATTATTCATATATATGAGTAAAGAGATGAAATACAAGCAAGGGTCTCATCCACCTCTGGCAGCACGGCCGCGGCAGCAGCAGCAGCATCATGAAGCCTGTGAGGTGGATATCAACACCAAGGGAGATCTCTTTGGTAATATTTAATAGGGGTGCGAGGACCCCTTGAGGAATCCAATGATCACTGATGATATCCTATGGTGCTATCACAGGCATGGGAGCTGACCTGTCTTCTTCAGGAAGGCACAAGTGAGGCGGATGACGGCGGGTTTTGAGAGAGGTGGCGGGCGGGGCAGGCAGCCCGCTCCTCCGCCACGGTAGGTTGGGCAAGGTTAAAAGTCTTATTACTCGTTATTATACAACTTAGTGATTATGGTGAGATGTTATATACACGTGTCATTATCTAAATTAATGTAGCACTGTGTGTCACCTTAAATAAGGGTGATTTAAAGATGTTATGTGACTGGCTGGGCAGTGAGTGACTGAAACATTCATGCCGCGGGGCCACCCCGTAACACAAATATTCAGTATTTTAACCCACATCACGCATTATGCATGAAATACAGCTAAACAGGTAAAATAAAAGTCTTTATTTTGGGTTTAAGGAACGGATTAATCCATTTTATATTGTTTCTTATGGAAAAATTTGTTTCGGTTTTAGAACAAATCCGTTTTAGAACAACTTTTGGGAACTAATTATGTTCGAAAACCGAGGGCATATCTGTACTGTATATATAATTATTGCCATAAGTGATTTATTAAATAATATATCAATTTACTACCACAAAGTGCTTTACCTCTATTTTTGCAATATATGCAGAGAAAATATCAACTAATTGGTTTGCGGTTTGCGGACTTGCGGTTGCGGAAGTGTGAACTTCAAGAAATTTGTGGACTTGCAGTTGCGGAACGTAAGGATTGGGGTTTGCGGTGACCACCTTCCTTTGGTGGAATCCCACCAGTATATAGTCAAGCCATTTCATATGCTTGAGGTCCAAGATACCAACATTGCACCATCTATTATCACTGGGTTACAAAAAAAAAAATTGTTAGTCGTCTAAGTTTTTTCAACTGATTTAGGACAATTTTGCACAGCTGAATCCGAAAATGACATCCGTTTCTCTCGATCAGGTCAGGTTTTTGTGCCGAGTCGAATTTTAAAAAATACGATCTTCTGACTAAATCTATTACATTTTTGTGACTTTCGGTTGATTTTTGTTCATATTTCTCATCCGAAATAGGTTTTTAAGAGAAAAAAATAGTTTTCTAACACAATTCATTAATTAAATGTTACAAAAATAGATTTTAGTGTACATTGAATAGTAGACATTGATAAAGGTAAGTACACACAAACCTCGATTTCCCGGATATCGGATTTGCCGGACAAAATCCGAGGTCCGGGGATATGTCAGTCTCGGGCAATTTTTTTTTTTTTTTTTTTTTTTTTTTTTTTTTTTTTTACGTTGAAAGCCTGGCCCCTTTCGAAAATTTTGGCCCAAGGGTTTGCCCTCGGTCCGAGCGTTCCGGGGCACCCCTGGTTTTTTGTCCGCGCCTCCCCCGGGTTGGGCCCGCAGGGCTCAGCGGTCGTTTTTTTTAAAAATTTGGGCACAAGACACCCCACATTTTCACCCCCAAGCCCCCGTCAGTAAACCTGACTCCCATTTGCCCCTGGTGCGGGAATGTCTCTTAAAACTATTAAAACACTTTCTGTTTGCCTCCCCGCCAGGTGGCACCCCAATGTACGGAGGGTAAAAGTCCCCGGAGGGTATTTTAATTTTTGCCCGGGTTGCCGGACAGTAAATACTAGAGTGGATAAAGGGCCCCGGGGGTGGGGAATGGCATGGGAAACTAATATATATTTTAATTTTTTTTTTTTTTTTTTTTATTTTTTTTTTTTATATTATTTTTTTTTTTTAATTGCGTTTCCCGGATTTTAGGGGTTCCCCGGGAAGTGCTCCCCCCAAATTAAATTTCCGGGAAAAATTTCGAGGTTTGATGTCCCATGTAAATTGGATTTTAGGTTCATTGTTCAAAATTAAAAGGGTTGAACTTCCTTTTCCCTTCGAACTCCAAAGAATACTCAGCGGCGGGGAAAAGGGTTCCCCTATTCAATCCAACGGGTAATCACCCAAATCATAAACTGCCCCCCTTTTTTCCCCCGGGCCAAAACCTGGTCTCCATCACTTTCATTTCCTAAAGGAACCCCCCCTTGCTCGTCGCCCCATTGAATCTCATTGATTCTCAGGAAAACCGTCCATATGTGAGAAAAGTGAATCTTTTTTGATGTAAATGTTGAAATCCGGGTTTCTAAAAGCAGTCGGGCATATTGGTGACAAGTTCTGCGAAATTTCCCTGGCCTTTGTTTTGCCAAGAAATTTTCTTAAACGCCCAAACAAAATCCTTCCAACGCTTCCATTTCCCCAAACTTCTTTCATTGATTTTTCCCAAACCTCTGGATCTTTTGTTTTAGCTGCCGGAGTTGGGGGACCGTCAAAGAATGCCAGTTTTCCCAAACTTCCCCTGGTAAATTTCCGGGAAAAAGCGTGGCACAAGAAAGTGAAGCTCCACCATCCTTGTCCAGAGTTTTGGGGTGAACTTTTTTGTTTCAACCGAGTTTTGATGTGCAGGGGGTTGGGAAAATTATCCTGTCTCGTCCACCAGGGGGTTTTGTTTTTTGACTTTCCCTTGCTCGGGCAAGGCACCAATTCCTCCCGAAAAGGGCCCAAGTCCTTCTTCGTGTAAATGCTGGGGGGTCCGGGGTCCCTACAAATCCCACATCCCACAGAAAGCACGGGTATTTGGGGTAAAACCCCGGCCCTGTTGTCCCAACAAAAAACCCCCAAAAATCTTCAGGTCAACACAAATCAACCACTCAGCTGACATAACAAATTTTTTTCCACTGTTTCTTCCCCCTTTCATACTTCTCCCTTTAGTTTTAGTCAGTGGGGCGAGGGGTACAGAGGCAAATTGGGTTTCCGTTTTGCAGCCGAACACAAATTTTAAACGATCGGGTTTTCAGCTTTTCAATGAAAAGTCTCAAATCTTCGGGGGGGTACTGTGGCCTCCAAACTTGTGCAGAAGCTGTGGCCCAAAATTGGTTTCAGTACACCAAGTCCTTCTCTTTTAAAAAAAAATTGGGGGTAAACTTGATGTCTGTTGCGGTAGAAGGGGGTGCCCAGCCCCTGTCAGAGAGGAGGTTTTTTCCCCTTTAAACTGGATGCCAACAGTTCGGGAGAGGGGCTTTAAAAAGCTGAGACGCGAAATAGATCAAATTTTGTCCTTTTGGGGGAAAGGAAGTGGAAACCTTCACGTCAAAGGAACCACTTTTTCTTCTTTTTCATTTTCTTCAAAAAAAACGAGGGAAACTTCGCACTAATGGGCCCGGAAGTTCTCCTAAGACAGGTACTGGAATTCCCCCCACAATGAGCACAAGCGATGTGCCCCGTATTTAAGATTAGGATAATTAAAGGGTGTCCGGTTCTTTCCCGTTGATCCCATTCAAAACCCAAAAAGCGAAAAGTAGCCCGTCAGTGGGCCCTGGTTTTTCGGCTTCCCTCCAAAACCCTTTGGAAATTCCCAAAATTCAGACAAAATTTCTTTTTCCCCTTGGGGGCCCAAAGACGCAGATACTCGGTGGGATGTCTTGCCTACCATGGGGTGGCGCCCAAGCTTTATCCTGGTCACCAAAATTTTTATACCAAAAAAAAGTATGGGAAGCAACCCCCTTAAAGAAACTTTTTGACTGGGTTCCTTTTAAAAGGGCAAACGGTTTTATTCGCCGGAAAAATGTACAGAAAACATCGGGCTTATTTATGCAAAAACTTCTGGCCGAAAACCAATTTTATTCACCTTCAAAAAAAAAAAATTTCCAGTTAGTCCAAAAATTGGCACTGGGAAACACTTCAGAATTTTTTTATTTTAAAAAAATAAAAAGAATTTTTCCAAACATAAAATTTAAGAAGGAGGGAAAAATTAATCAGTGGGTTGGGTAGGGGGTTTTTTACCCAGGGGTCGTTTCGCCTTAAAGCTACTTGGGGAGTATCCTAGGCACGATTTAATTTAAGAAAAAAGGGAAATCTGCCCCCATCGGAAAGGGGCGATAAACCCGAAAATCAAACAACACCACACAAAAGGGATCCCAAAAGGGGGGGGTGCGTAAATGCATGGGGTTTTTAAAAAAAAAAGGTTTTTAAAGGGAAAGAAGTAAAAGGGTTTTTTAGAAGAAAAGGAAGAACAACAGAGGAAAATGTTTAAAAACCAGGGAAACGTGGGTTTTCCGAAGAATTTCCCAGTTGGTGACAAATTTTTTTATACCACACCCTTGGAACCCAAACTGAATTTTTGGAAAAAATTTGGAAATTTGTGGAATTTTTCTGCAAAATACGGGGGTTGTATACAGAGGGAACAATTTTAAATAATAAAAAAATACCCCCTTTCATGTAAAAAAAAAACATAAAAAAAACACATGTGGTGATAAAAACAAAAAGGGTTTACCTGATTGAGCCAAAATCAATGTGAAATTTTTGGGTTCAGTTTCATCAAATTGTCCTAAAAACAGCCTAAAAAAAAAAAAAAAAAAAAAAAATTTTTTGACAATAAAATTTGGGTTTTTAACCCGGTTTTTAAACCACTGGCCCCAATGACTCTAGTTTATCCTCCTTTTCCCACAAGAATTTTGTAGGTTTAATATGTTGAGAAAGTGTAGGTTTAAAATGGGAATCAAAAAGGGGTGGGTTAATTCAAAAATTTTTTCTTTTGCAGGAGATAGGAATTTTAAATTTTTGCGGCAACAAAAAAGGCCCAAGATCTTCCATTAGGGGAAAAGGACAGTGCTGAAAAAAACACAAAGAGGGGAAAAACCGTCCCAAGGGGAAAAATCATTTTGGTGGGGCACACCAAGGAAGCTAGAGAACAAGGAAGGTGCGTGTCCTATGGGAGCAGGGAATCCCGGCCTATGCACTTGCTGGCTTTAAAGATGGCGCCCCCCGTCGCCTTTTTCGGGACTGAAACCCAAAAAAAAGGGTTTAAACGGCACCAAGGTACAAAACCCCCCCAAACCAAAACCCGCCCGCCCCTTTGGCCCCTTTGCTGCTGTTTTGTGGGAAAAAAGAATTTCACAAAACCTTGGAGTAAAGCTGCATTTTTTTTCCCCAACAGCCAAAGGAAAGGAAAGTGCTTTTTAAAAGGATATTTAAAGTAAATAAAAAAAATTAAAAAGTTCCCCAATTTCCCTTTTAAAAAAGACCCTTGCCCGGGTTTCGTCCGGCTTTGTTCAGAATCGTTTAAAAAAACACTCCTTATTAAATGTCCCCTCCCTTGCTTCTTAAACTATCCCCTGGGTATGCTGAAACTCAAAAGGGGCTCAATTACCCCAAGCCACCCCATCCCGGGCGAAAATAAAAGACACCTCCCCCGGCCCCCGGTGGTTTAAGCCCTTTCCCTGTGCAAGTGGGGGTGACACTTTCCCCACCCCTTGTTTGGGTAATGGACGAGAATATACGCTGACTTGATCGGGAAAAAAAAATATTCGAATTTTTCCCTATTGTTTGCCCATACTTCCCCCCCTCTCAAACCAAGTTTGGGGACCTGGGGGATGGGGGGCCCCGACAAAAATTGTCCAGCTCCCCCGATAAACTAAGGTAACATTTTTGTTCCCCGGGGTTTTGTGGGGAACGAGCCCCTTTTTTAAGGAATTTTATTTGATTGTTGGGGGTAAAGGGGGAGGGGGGGGAGCCCCCCGGTAGGGGGTGGGAAAAATTTTTGGTTTTGGATTTAGGTTGATTACACTGGTCGAAAAAAAAAATTGAAGTTTTGGGTTTTGGGAAACTAAATAACGGGATTTAGGTAAATCGACCCTACTAAACTCGAATCTGATTTTTTAATTTAAACTTTTACCCACGCCCTTTTTTTTTGAAACCAAAAACGAAATTTCTGAAAAAATAGGGGTTAAAACCCGCAAAATAGGTTTCACAGTTTTTTCTTTTTTAAACTCTTAATTTTTTCTTTTCTAAAGCCTTTTAGGGCAGTGCGGGGTTTTTTTGAGCAGTGTGGTTTTGGTGCGTGAGCGGGGAGGGTTTTGCCCCCTTCCTATTGGCGAGGGGTTAGCGGGCTGGTAGTACTTTTTTTTACCTACTGTTTCGTAAAAAGCTATTACATTTTTAAACTTATTTTTTTTTCTTTGCAGATATTTTTTTGTTTTTAGTGGAGCCCCTAATTTTATTGGAAAAACCGGGAATAGAAACCCTTGTCCCGGGCTGTGATGGGGCGCCTAACTGGGGTGAATGCATGGGATTTTTTTTTGTTAATTTTGGGTTTTTTAACCCCTGAAAAGTCTAAAGAAACCCTTACAAAAAATGTTAAAGCAGTTTATCTGCATTCTTCAAGTGCCGTATAGGGGGTAAAAGATAAAAATTGGGCCCCTCACTAAAATTGCAACCCCTGGGGTAAACCACTTGAATGAAGGGATGCTTGGAAAAAAGGGAAAATCAGCAGGGCTTTCCCGGCCCTCCCAGGGTTTTTGGCGTGAACAAAAGGATCACAGTACTGACTGCTACTTCTGCCTCACAACATAAAAGGATTTTCCCGAAAAAAAAGCGGGGCAAAAATCAGGTATCCTGACTTTTCCCCCTTTGCCTCAGGCCTGTGCCACAGGTCCTGATCTCCCATTTCCAAAATGTTCCAATTGCAAGTGCTAAAATTTGAATCAGATTCGCCCGAGGAGAAAATCCCATGGATACAGACTTTCAAAAAAATGGCAGACAAAAGGACCCAAAAAATTCTTTCAGTCGGAAAATGCTACGTGCCCTTGCGGGGACCTAAAATCCCCAGGAAAAAATTAAAAGTCCTTGGTTCTCTCTAAAGGGAAGGGAATTTCTACAAGGGAGTTTCCCCTCAACCACTTTCGTCGAATACAAAAAGAACTTTAAAACTTCTTCAAGTTTAACAAAGGCTCTGTTATTTGCTTTGATGTTGAAAACACTCAGGGAAAAACTTTGGAGTCTCAAAACTTATGAAAAATTGATTGGGGGCTTTTTTTCATAGTTTCCCGGAAAAAACACGCAAAAGGCCTTTCCCTTCTACAAAAAGGAAAAAAGTTTCCCCGATTTTTTCCAAATTGCGCATGGCCTTTAAAGGGTTTAAATTTAAATAAAACTAGGGAAATTTTGGGTTTATCTGCTTTTAAAATATGAAAAACATCAGGGGAATCTGTGTGGGGATTTGGGGTATCCCCTTGGGCTTTTTAGGACTCCAGTTGGGTTTTACCTAAGCCCATGTGTTTTTTTTTGTTTGTGGACCTAGAGCGGACAGAAACATTACAAAAAAAAGGGAAATGGCCAGCCCCAAAGACCCCCCGGCGGTTTCCCAACTGTTTTTTACAAACCCTTTCTTTTTGGGGAAAAATGAAAAGGTGTATTTTTAACCCTCCTTGAAATTAAAACTTGGGTTAATAAAAAATTTTTTTTTGGGGAAATGGATCCAATTGTGCGGGATTTCGGGATTTGTTAAAAAGTTGGAACGCGCACTGTTCTGAAGAAAAAAGTAAAGGCGGGTGTTTTCAATGGCCCTAAAATTCTTTCCCTACTCAATGATAAGGGACTGTAAAGACCCTAACTGCCCTGGAAAAGCGGGTTTGGAAAGTTTTTTTGGCTGTTATAAAACTCCCTGGGTTAAAAATTTTCGACCCTCAATTTAAATGGGGAACTTGAAAAATGACATTTAAGAGTTCCCAAATGGCCTTGGGGCTCGGAAATGTCACTCCAAAATTTTTTTTTTTCCCAAATTCACATCTTGATTTCTTCCCAACGAATTTTTGGCCGGTCAGTAGTGCCGGGGGAACTTTTCCCAACCGGGACATTGCCCCCAAATGGAAACCCGTTTCCAGGCTTCACCCAAAAAATGATAGGGGACATTCCCGGGACGCTAAAAACGTAAAAGTAGCTGCCCCTACAAACAAAAGGAGCAAACTACAGAAACACTTCTAAATGTACTATGGAGCAGGGTGATTTATTTTTGTGTGTTGGGTATAGTTTTGATCATATGATTTTGGGGGGCCCAAATAAAAAATAAAAATTTTTAATTTTTTTTTCCTACTTTGGTGAAATTTGGTGCATCAAATCCAAAACCATCGTTGAAAAAATTTTTGCCCTAAATCTTTTTGATATTTAGGGTGGGGGATTACAATTTTGGGGTTATTTCCCCCTAGGGCACGGGCCCTTTTTAAAGGGAGGGGTGTCATCTTTTGAAAGCGGAAAACCGGCCCACCCCTTTTCCCCAGCAGGGCTGCTGGTCCCCCTCTTGGTGGAATTAGCCCCTGGGGGGGGGGGGGGGTATCATGGGGGCCACCCCCTCATTGTTTGGGGTTTGGCCCGGGAAAGGGGAAACCTTCGAGGTCCCCCGGGGGGTTTATGGCGATGGGGGCCCCCACAACTTGGAGGGGAATGGGGCTTTTTCCTCGTCTTTGGTCACCGGAGGTTTTGGGGCTGGATGAGGGGCCCCCTCCTCGCGTCGGGTGTTCGTTGAAAGACGCGAAAATTCCCCCCCCCCCCGATTCGGCGGGAGGGCCCCGAGTACGATTCCTCTTCTTTTTCCCCTTCCCAGGGTTGGCGGACAGGAAATTTGCTTGTATCAAAGCTTCGGGAAAGGCGGAGGGAATTTTTTTTGGCGAAGGAGGGCAGTGTTGCCCCCAGGAACTTGGGGAAAGATGGGAGGTTTTTCCGCTTGGCGGGTTTTCCCCGGCTTTCCCTTCATCGTAGAAATGGCCTGTACAATTGCTTGTTTGTCGGGGAAAAGGGGGAAAGTGAGTCGGGAAAAGTGGCGGCCAATGAAAATCTTCGCTCAAGTACCAGAAAAAGGCGGGTCAGAGTGGTGAAGCAGGCCCTTTTGAATCTTTTTGTCCCTGGGAAATAAGGAGCCCCTTTGCCCAATCCAAAATCCCTTTTGGGGGGGCTAGGGTGGAACCGTCGTTCGAACCATCGCAGGACGTAATCTCGGTTGGGGAACGGGAGAACCGGGTGGAAGGGGTGACATTTCCCCGAGGGGTACGACTCCAGTCCCGCTGCTCCCGAAAAGAAACTTTTTCAGACGTAAAAAGATCCCGCCTCCAACCCCGCTCGAGGGAAACCTCCGGGGCTGGATCGAGGTTTTTCGGAAAAAGCTCCCGCCGGGGGAAAGGATTTTCAGCTCAGCGAGTTCCTTATAGTCGCACGGGGCTGCTTTTTTTCTGAAGCCGACGTTTCAAACCCTTTAATGAGTCGTCCCCCTTTGGGGACCGAGTCTCCGGCAGATCTTTGTTGGTGGGGGGGTTTATTGCCGCTTGTTTTTATGTAAAAACCGGGAGTCCCCGAAAGCGAGAAAGGTTTGGGATCTCAGGGACCAGAAAAAGACCCCAAACACTGAAAAGGCCCCTTTTCAAAAAGTTCGTGACGTGATGACGGGAAGCAAGTGAAACGAAGGGGGCCGGGGCCCACTTTTTTGTTGAAAATGGTTTTCATGCACCATTTATGGCTCCAGTGGTTTGGGAAATGTTTTTTGTCGAAGCCATCGCCAAAGGGCTCGTTTTCCCGGGCCCCCCAGTCTTCCCAGAGCCTCGGAAAAAGCTGTAGCGGCGGGGTTTACCCGTTTTCCGGGGTGGGAGTTTTTGGACTCCTAGGGGCTTCTCCCTCCTCTCCTGTTGGGGAAAAATGGCGAGTCTTTCGGCGCGAGTGCCATCGTCCTGAGGAAGGGGTTTTTTCCCCCTCCCCAAAGAACGGGAAAAGGGGTAAGAGGACGAAAATCCCCTTTGATGGGCCTTTGCCCAAATGGACCTGTACTTCGCTCTTCCTTCGAAAAGGACTCGGGGTTCAGCACAAGCTCTTGTGGATCTGGCCCAACTACTTGCCTAGCCCCCCAAAAATTCGAAGGGCTTGGGGGCTACTGACCCCATTTTTGTCAGGGCGCCGACGGATCAGGGGGTAGGACGGGTTCGTTCCCCGTGCCTAATCGCTTTGGTTTAAAAAGCGAAACCCCCCGGGGGGGCCAAGAAGAAGTCCCATGTGTTGGAGCGTTGGCTGGACTTGATGACTCAGATGAGACACTCCAGCTCCACCATCTCTTCCCTTTTGGCGTCTGTTGACGGCTACTGAGAAGAGCTTTCACGTCGGCAAACGATTCTTTCAGCTTCTTGTCCAGACCAGCCTCGAACCCCGCCCCCCCTTCCCCCGCTGGGCAAGAAGAATTCCTTTTTTCAGGAATGGTCATCAGGTGAGGGCGTCGGGTGGGCGATGCCCAAAAAGGTCTGGAGATTTCCCTTGGGAAAGGTCTTCTGTTTTTGGGGGCAGGCTGACTCCGATTTTATTCTTGCTTTTGCTCGGATTTTTCCCATCTAAAAAAAGTCCAGTAATCTTCCTCCCACCTAGTTTCTGCGATGGTGGGGACCCTAGCTCGGTCCAGAAGTCGTGGCCCCCTTTGCGCCCAGCTGCACTCTGCGGGCACCGTCTTCTTCTCTTCCTTTTGCGTAAAAAAAAAATTTCGAAAAACTCTCCACGGCTGGGAATTTTTGGGCTCCTGTGATAGTAGGAACACTAGGGCCCAAAGAAGCCAAATTTCAGTTTGCTTTCTCGGGGTCATGCCTGAGGGCGAAAAGGGAAATGTTCAAGATCGATCCCCCCCTTTTAAATATAACCCATTAGCCCGAAACTTTGCACACCACAGTTTTAGTACAAAGGGAGAATCCACAAAAATCTGAAAAATATTGACTTTGAAAAAATTTCCCCCAGCGCTATTTTCACCCATGTATTTTAAAACCAATTTGGATCTTTATGTTCTTCTGAAGAACAGTCTAGATCTGACTGTTCTTCGAACTAGGCATCTTTTTCTCAAAAAAAATCTTGAAATTTTGTTCCAAAATAATTTTATATATAATAATTATATATATATATTATAAAATTTTATTATATATATATAATATATAGTATATATATTATATATATATTATATTATATATATATATATTTTATTTTATAAATCAAAAATTACTTTATTTGGCATATTTTCGGAATATTTGGAAAAATAATTTTGTAATTTTTTGCCAGTATGACTTAGGTCCAATAAAACCGCGGCACCACCAGAATTTTAAATTACAGTAATATTATTAACGTAGGGGGGTTTTTTTCGATTAATTCTATAATTTTATATCTATTAAGGGGGTCCGTTTACGAGAAAATTTGGTATCGAGAAACCCTGATACGAGATGTGTAAATTAGGGGCTATTTTTAATATACGAGATCGAAAATCCAAAGATAGACCAAACGGGTGAGTAAAAATTTTCAAATTTTAAAATGGCCGCCCTACCTCCCAGGCTGAAAAAAGGGGGATTTGGTTGCCCCAGGGGGTCACCCCCAGCAAACCGTGACCGAAGGGTAATTAAGCATATGGTGCGGCCTGACATTTAGGGGTAATTAGCAGGGATGTGGCCCCAACCTTGGGACCGCAGTCAGGTCACCCCTAGCAAGGCTTGACCTAAAGGGTAATTAAGCATATGGCGCGACCTGACCTTTAGGGGTAATTAGCAGGTGTGGGGCCCCAACCTTGGAACCGCTACACTACCTTCTCTTGTATCACGTGGCGTCCCATTCATTACAACGTCTTTTTTGCTTGTTATGCATGTTTTATGTTTAGTTAATGTGCAGTTAATGCTATTTTGTGTGCTATTTTCTCTTTCAGAATGCTTTTTCTACAGAATAGGTAGTACAGTGTGGGTAATATAGACGCTGTGTGTTTGTTGTGTTTGCTATAGTTTATTTTAGCTTTATTTATTTTATTTTTTTTTATTATTTTTTTTAAATTGACGGGGTCCTGGAACCGAACCTATATTTTACCATTAGTTATGTGTTTCGTTATACGAGATTTCGTTTTACGAGTATGCCAGGTGGGACCTAACTGCTCGTATCTTCGGGACCTCCCTGTAATTATAATAGCTATTAAAATTTTGAATGCCGATATTTCTAAAACTATACGTGCTAGAGAAAAAGCAATGCCATTTTTGAAATCAGCAGCAAAAATGCTTTCCAACCCACACAATGAACTCAGAACCATTTTTGGTGTCGACCAGTGTTATCGGGGGGTCGAGGGGGGGTGCAGTCAGTTCGTACACAAGTTGTTTCGTACACCAGTAGATTCGTACACCAAAAAAGTTGTTTCGTATACGAAACCATAGTCGTTTCATACAATCAGCTCGGAGTTGAAAGTTGTTTCGTACATGGCAGACCTTCGTTGTTGTGTTTCTACACATTGGCACAAAGCATGCAGTGATATGATCTGTCCGTCTGAGCCTTGTTCAAAGGAGAACAAATGCTAGGACTGCCAATCTGATGGGTAACATGCTGCCTCTGGCCAGGGATTTGGCGTTCAGCAATTACGTGATATTTCGGCTAATTTGCGATGAATATATTAAATTAATAATCCATATTTAAGTAGAACTACTATTACCATAGTAATACTCAGTCTATTTTTTGGTCAAAGACCTAAAATACTGATATTTTTTTTGGTTTGAGGGAACTTATTCGTCGGATTGCATGTAGATATGGCATCTGCTTACCAGTGTTCAGGCTGTAAGGAAGAAGTGATTATGTCCGCGTCAATATGCAAAAGTAGCCAGCACTATATCATTGTTTGATATTTATAAAATGTAAAACTATTTTAATGTTTCAGCAGCATAGCTGATGTAAGATAGTTTTTTAATGGTTTTTGGTTTAAGACAGAAAAATAATACACTACACGGATAAATAATTTGTATAATTTAGTACGATAGAAAGAGAGAGAGAGAATTGTGCTGCACATACGTATATAAGAAAACTTGTATGTAATGTCGTTTATTCTACACAACATCTTAAAGATACAGAAATAAGCACCACTGAAGACCCATAAATATAACTCTTATATAAGTAAAATTCCCAGAGCATCAATATTTTCACTTGAAATCAGAATGATGCAATTCTTTTGCTCAGTTTGTAATAGTTTCAATATGTTTTGACGCCTAAAGTCAGTACCAGATTAATATAATATGCTTTTTACATTGATACCAAAAACTCTCATAACACTGCTATGCTTTTTATTTAGGAGTCAAACTTGACTACTAGAGTTACGAAACAACACCAGGTATGTACGAAAAACTCAAAATCAGTGTACGAAACAACAAACAAAACCTGGGTACGAAACAACTATTGTACGAAACTCCCTGTAGCCGTCAAGGTCCCCTCTTTACCGGGGGGTCAAGGGCCTCTCCACTAGGAGGTTAGGTTAGATTACCAGGGGGTCAAGGGCTCCTCCGCTAGGAGGTTAGGTTAGATTACCGGGGTGGCCATCTAGGAGGTTAGGTAAATTTCCATAAATCTAGGTAGTTTTGGTTCCCCTGCATAACTCCTAAAAGACGTGCTTCCGATGCATTATTTGTTCCCCACCCGAATACCCAACATTCCCACAGGTCCCCAAGCTAATTTGGGGGAAAGGGGAGAGTATGGGCAAACACTAGAAATTTACAAAATATTACGCAGGAGTTGGCGGGCTCCACAGGCCGTACAGCTTATGTTTTCTCTATTATTTTCGGCTTAGTATATTGTGCAGTAGCAATTATTTATGCCCATGCTATGTTGTAAATTATATATATGAGATTAAATAAATATTCCAGACAATTGCAATGGCTCCAGACCTTGAACATTGCATATGTGAAGAACACCCAGTCCATCTGTGAGGAACATTTTGAACCAAAGTACATCAGCAGCACAGGACGTCTGCTGAATAATGCGGTTCCAATTCCTACAGGTAAGGGAGTGTCAAGTACTACATATTACACATTACTGTACATTCACATGGAGGAGGATTCACATGGGTACCTGGGTAAATATTATATATATATATACAACAGATTAAAAATATGAATAGTAACATTCATAGCTCTATCTATTTAAGCTCTTATATATTACATATACCTTAGGCTTTCAATACAACCAACATTTGCATGTCCCTACAATTCAGTATTATAAAGTAATATATATATATATATATATTATATATTACTCCTCTCTCTCTCTCTCTCTCTCTCTTTTTTTTATTATTTATTTATTGTAAACACGTAGTTACCTACTCAAACATTTATGTTGATCATATCTTTCTGTAGAGGCATTGGCATCAGTGAACATTGACCTCGATGTGGCAGCAGGGGAGGGTAGCTCTGCAAATGCTACTAGAAATATGCCACACAATGGTTTTTTACAGACTATGAATTATTGTTGTCATCCCAAACCATCTATATTATGCGTGTATTTATTTTTGTTAATGGCTTCCAGTCCTCATCTGTGTGTTGGACTAAGTTTTATTTCTTTTTCTCTCTCTTAATGATATGGCATTAGCATTGGCAGGTACAGTACCTGCAGTACAGTACAGAGGTGTTGTCTTGTCGACAAGACGTGCTCCTAGCAGCTCCGTGTGTGTGTGTAGTCAGGTCAGACCTGAGTTAAAATGGCAGCTGCTGAAGGGATTAGCGTCGACATGGCTAGTGGAGGCGATGGTATTGTTCGTCGAGTCGAGGGTGTTGTAGAGGTGTGTAGTGGGAGGAGAGGTGGAGGAGAGTCTGAGGTGAAAACGAGTGCGGTAGAAGGAGGGAGAAGGTCGAGGGGGAGTGTAGTGAAGGGTGTGGAGTAGGGGCTTAAGACTATTTTGGAGTCGATTGAAGACCTGAAAAGGTACTTTGATAGTGAAGTGAACGATTTGAAAAGCATGGTGAGGAAGCAGGAAATAGATACGATCTCATAAGTGTGGAGGTGGAGGTCCAAGTGGAGTGAGTGGAGGGGCACATGCGAGGGATGTACCTGGAGGGGTACCAGAGGGAGACGTGCTTCGGGCTACTACTAATGGAGTGGTTCCTAGTAAGTCACCAGGGATTGGTGAATGGAAGGTAGTTGATCATGGAGCCCGCCAGAAGGAGATAAAGGTAAACAATGACCATGTTGTGTGCACAAACTCATTTCAGGTACTCTCGGGGCTGCAAGAGGAAGATAAGGAAAGGACGGTTGACGATACATCATTACCCGAAGGTAAAATCTTAGTTGTTGGTGACAGTCAGATTAGGCAACTTGACAGCAGGTTTTGTAAACAGAAAAAGGGAATGGTATAAAAGTCGGGGGATTTTCCCCCGGGGAAAGGGGGATAGGTTATTTTGTGAAAAGGGTAGTTGATTTGCAGGGCGGAAAAAGGGAAAAAAAGCCCACGTCTGCCTGAGCGCTGGGGGAAACGATGATGGTGGTAAGAAGTGGGGAAATTTACTTGGGGGTTTTAAGGAAAGCGTGGGAAAATTTTAGGGACAGGGGGGGGTTTCCCCTGTGGTGTGGTGCCCTTTTCCAAAAGAAGCTATGTTTGACAACTTGGGGTACCCCAAAGGGCTTTTATCTGTATTCCCGGCGGGATTTCTTTGGGCTAAGCCAATTTTGGGGCCCTTTTGTCGACAAAGGGGAAACCTCTTTTTGGGGATAACCCCTTTACCGCAGGGGGGGGTTTACATTTTTCCCGAGAAAAGGGTTCAATCTTGTCAAAAACCCTTTGGGAAAGGGGGGGAAATGCACTCCCAAGGTTTTTTTTTTAAGATAGAAAACCCGGGGATTGGGACAGGGGGGTTGGGGGTAAAGGGAAAAAATTGCGACATAGGGGGGTTTTTTCAAAAAGGCCCGGGAAACTAAAGGGTTTTGAAAAGAAGAGAGAGAGGGGGGGTTTTAGTTAAAGATAAAGGGAAAAAGGGGACAAAAAAAAGGGAGGAGTTGCTTGAAGGTTTTCTATAAAACTGTGGAGTATTTTAAAAAAGATAGTTTTCCCTGGAGGAATAAATATGGTAGTGGATTTTGATATAATAGCATTAACAAAAAACATGGTTAGATATGTCAGGAAAGGAAATTTAAACCGGGGGGTCGAGAAGCTGGGTATAAGCTATTTTACAAGGGGAAAAGTAGGCAAAGGGGAGGTGGAGGAAATTGCGCTTATGCAAGAGTCATTGCAGTGTTGTGTTAAAAATGTTATAAAAAAAAGGGTGACAGATGGAAAGGTTTTATTAAAAAGGGAGAGGTTCCCGGGGGGATCTTGGGAAAAATGGTTTTTGGGTTTTAGTGTATAGGGGTCCAAAAAATTTTGTAAAGAGGATTCAGTCCTATAGGGAAGAAATGAAAAAAGGGTTGCAGTATAACGACTATGGTGGTGGGGGGGATTTTTTTCTTAAAGGAAAAATAGAATGGGATTTTAATTTTAGGAGGGCAACGAAGCAGAGGAAATTTTTAAAATTAAAACCAGGATAAATTCCTAAGGCAAAACAATCAAGGAGCCTACTAGAGGAGATAATATTTAGATTTATTTCGAAAAACAGAACAGATTTAGTTACAGATGGGAGGTCCGGGGGGGAAAAAATTTGATAATAGCGGGCCATTATGAAAATTTAGATTTAGCTTAACCCTTTCACGTCACCATTTGTCATTACTTTTTGTTTTTTCCCGCGGAAACCCCTTTTCACCCCAAAGTCCGCGCGGAAAAAAAATTGTACTTCCACGCGTCTAGAAAAATAAACTATCAAAGGTTTTCGAGTTCAATTTAAATTTCGTTTTTTAAATAAGACAAATTTCCATATCATACAATTTTTAAAAAAAAATTTCACTAGCGTGAAAATAATTTCAAAACCTCGATTAGAAGTGAAAAAAAAAAAAAAAAAAAAACTTGGGGCAAAAAAAAATATGACAAAAATAACTTATCATAAAAGTTTTTTTCCACTTTCCATGAAAAAGCTAAATAAATTTCCTTTCCAATAAAGTATAATATATTTAATTCGTTTAAAATAAACCCTACAACGAAGTAAAGATAGCGTACATTTTTTTTTTTTAAATTTTAATTTTAAAATTTTTTGTATAATATTTATACAATTTTATATATAAAAAAAATTATTTTAATATAATATTTTGTAATTCGCTCCAACGGTCAAAGGAATCCACGTCAACCCCCCCGGTTTTTTAAGATTTTTAAAAAAATTTTTAAAATATTTTTTTTGGATGACGCTAAAAGACGTCATCGTACGTATGGCCTACAGTCCCGGATGACGCTCAAAGACTCACTGTACGTGAAATTAAAATAGGAATTTGGGAAAAATTAATGTCAATAAGCAAAAACCAAATTTCAAAAAGGGGCCAATTAGCGGATTAAGAAGACCCGGATTGATTAAAAAGAGGTGTGGAGGGGGGGGAAAAATTTTCCCAGGGTTTAAGGTGGCAAGGACGGGGCGGTGACAGGGGAAAAGGCAATTTGAAGGTTTGGGAAAGACCCGGGTGGAGTTAGGAGAGTAGAAAAAAGGAATGTTTCAAGGCCAGCGGGGTTTTAAAGCTGAAAGTGAGGTGGGGAGGGGGGGGGGGGGGGGATTATACTTTTTTGTAAGGAATTTTTAAATTTGACGGACGAAAAATAATATCCTTATAGGGAAATAAGGTAAAGAAAGAGTGACCCGAAATGGTGACCACTGTTTAAAAAAACATTGGAGAAAATAAAATTATTTAAGGTTAAAGGGCGGACTGGAGGCAAAGAACAGATACGTGAGGCGGGACATGAAAAGATTCCCCAAGAGTAGCTAAACAATTATGAGTTTAAAGTAGAGGACAGGCGAAAAGCGACCCAAAGGGGTTTTTCAGGAATAAAACCAAGACAAAGGGAATTTTTTTTGGGCCTTTAAAGGTTAGGGCGGGGTGAGGTCTTAAATACAAATGAGGATATGTGAAAAAATCAAAATTTTATTTTTTAAGTGTTTTTACTTACACGGAAATCCCTGACATGAACAGATTTTAAAAGGGGAAGTGATGAGGGAATCAAAAAAATTGTGATAATAGGGAATGGGGGAAGAGGGTATAGATAAATGAAAAATTTTTAATCGCCAGGACCAATGAAGTGTATCCCAGAGTATTAAAAAAAGCAAAGATTTTGTTAGTGAGTCGTTAGTGCCATTTTTTGGGAAAATCATTTTAAGAGAGGCGATTTTGCCATTATTGTGGAGGAAAGGAAATTTGTTTTCCCAATTTAAGAAGGGAGACAAGGACTAAAGTCAAATTATCGACCCGTAAGTCAAAGTCAGGGGTTTGGTAAATTTTTGGAAAATCTATTATTGCAAAAAAACTTAGAGAAAAAATTAGAAAAACTTTTTGATCAATGATTCACAAAATGGATTCACGAAGGGTGGGTAGTCTCCCAAATTTATTGAGTTTTATAGGAAAATTTTTTGAGACGGCGTAATGATAAAGGGTTATGTATAAAATTGGGCTTTTTAAAGGGATTTAACAAAACCAACGAGCGACTCTTAAAAAAAGGTTTGGCTCATGAATAATGGGAAGGTTTTTCGTGGATCAGAGTTTGGGAAGTAATAGGCAACAAAAAGGGGGACAATAATGGTTCTAAAACTGAATGGTGACAAATGGGGTTCCACAGGGCTGTTTTTGGGGCCCCACTATTTTTTTATTTACATGAACGACTTTGGGTAGTGGGATTTAACAGTGATACACATCAGCAAGTTTTTTGATGATACTAAGGTAGGGGGTTATTTGGGGCACAGTTGAGTAAACTTTTGCAGGGGGATTTGATAAACTTTATGATGGGGAGTCAGGGGCAGAGGAATTTTTATTGATAATGCAGCTTATGAATGTTGGGAAAGAACCCTGGTAAAGATACACCATACCAATTATCCTGAAAAAAATCGAAGGTGAAAAAAAATCTTGGGTGAGGGTGAGCCCAGACCCCCGATCAGGAAACAAAAGTATTTTAAGCTAAAATAAGTAATAGAGGGTTTGGTTTTACCAGAAAAGTTAAAATAGAAGTGCGGAGTTATTCTAAAGCTTTATCTGGCTTAGTCAGACCCCACCTAGACTATGCGGTTAGTTTTTTGGGCTCCATATTTCGGAGGATATAGCCTTTTTTGAATCAGTCAGAGAAGGATGACCAAAATGATACAAGGGGGTGTGTAACTTTTGTTATGAAAAGAGATTGAAATTATTAAAGTTACACTCACTCGAGAACCCCGAGAAGGGGCGACTGATGGAAGTTTTTTAAATGGATAAAGGGATTTAAAAGGGGAAGTAGGAAAGTTCTTACGGCTTTTAAAACCCGGGGAGAAAAAAGAAGTAATGGATTTAGTTGGAAGGGCATAGATTTAGAAAAGGGAAAAAGGGAAAAAAATGGTTACAAAAAAGGGTGGTGCATAGTGGAATGGACTCAGTAAAAAAAGGGAGTTAGTGAGAGTCTTGGGGAGATTTTTAAAAAGGGGGTGGAAGGTCAGGGTGGGGGTGGAAGGTGTATGAGGAGTGTTAGGGGGACAGGAACTACCCGTGTAGGGCCTGCGCCTCTTGTAGCTTCCTTATTTTCTTTATGTTCTTATGTACCAATGTTTTAATTTTAAAGGATTATTACTGATACCCACTTTTTAAAATTGTTTTTGACCCGATTTTGGAGTCTCCCTAACCCCAGTACCACCACAGCCTTTCCCCCCAATCACTCCCCAGCCTTCCACCACATAGCCCACAGCCCAGCCCCCCACCACATCACCCCCACACCCCCGCAAAGGTGGGATTTAGATTATAAAAAGTAAATTTGATGATGTTAGCCTCACCAAGAATTTTTGACTTAGATTTTTAAATTTTTCCCCTTTTTTCGATTATTTCCGTATACAGTCTCTCAGAAAGATACAAAAATGATGGTTTTCAGGGTGTCCAGGAGCCTTGCTGTCCTCCTCCCTGGTGCCTCCTCCAGCAGCAATAGTCCCTCACCTAACATGGATGCTGCAGAGGTTAAAACCTATCGAGTATTTTCTTTTTTAAAATATGCATAATCCCAGGTGGTAGTGTTGTTGTTTTTGATACTGTCGGTTACTTTTTCTTATGCCTAAAACTGTTAACCAAGCTTTCCCTCACTACAGGCTCACATGTTCTCCTCTTCTTTTTTACCCACTTCCTATTCACCATCCTACATGTCTCTCCATACTGCTAATTCACCTCATTCCTATGAAAAACAATGAAAATAGTACTTCGGCAATTATTGCTATTTAACTAATCACTGGTTTTTTTTCAACAGATGATGTTACAACAAACATGACTAAAGGGGTCACCAGGATGTCTAAGCCTCAAAATGCCCCAAAAGATGTAATATTTCAGGAATATTAATTTGCTCTCCTATTTACCATAACTTATTTTAGATTTTAAGTGACTATAAAATCATAGCTTTTTGTTGGAGCATTATATTTGTCAAAATTTTTATTTCATATGTAGCGCCCCCCCTTATAGCTAGATTTAATTTGAAGGGCCCCCACAAACCTGGCATTACGGTGCCCCCACCCACAATAAGTGGGAAAAAAAATTAAAAAGATTTAGAGAATATATGAGGATAACTGGGACTTAATAAATGACTCGTTAACAGGGTTTCTTTATACTCGAACAGTAATCACTTTCCAGTTCTAAATGGCTAATGGTTACCACAGAAAACTATACTTCGCATCATATAGTTGAGCCAAATTTACTCCTCCTGGCTTAACACATAAAAAGGTTCCTACTATTGAGTTACCAGGTACTATATCTACCTATCTAAACACTCTGGGGAGCGGGCACGGGGCCTTAGCTCTATATACTGGTGTCTCGGCGGGTCACCAACTCTGCACAGCTCAGCAACACACAACCATCGCCACAGCACACACGGGCCCCTCAGGGGATCAACCACCCACTCAGCTCAGCTCAGCTCAGTCACTGTTCCCAGCTTCAGACCCTGAATATACACATAACCCCAATTACAAGTCATGTAATTTAAGATCAAGAAACTAATCACTGCCCTATATGTACATCCTTATAAGTACACCCCCAACAACCTCCCTTTCAAAAAGGGTTGAAAGGGACACGACTCTCTTCCGAGCGGTTGTCTCGAAAAGGGCTGGCAAGAGAGAGAGAGCGTGTACTTTTTCCCTACTCCCCTTCTTGCCGTGACGTCACTAGCGACCACGGGTATAAAATATTGCCAGAAACCTATATCTAAATGATTAGGGACTGAGGAGTGAAGAAAAATTGTGAGCATTTAATTACTAGCTATATATGTATTACTTTACTCTCACCACTCAATGTAAACTTTTCGTCAATCGTGAGTCACAGGATTAACCATTTTCTCGCCATTACGTGGCTTCTTCCCCCCCCCCCTCCCCCCAAAAAAAAAATCGTTCCTCAGTCCTTCATCACACATCCTACCAGATATCTAGCTGAGTACAACAAGAAAATAGCAACATATATACAACAACATATCATGACTCCTCTCCTTTTTAAAGTCACACAGGGTCTTCTATCCACCCACAAAAAAAATACTTAAGTTGGACATTACAATTCTCAAATGAACTTTACAAAAACAATAATTAAGTGGTAATGCGTTCTTAATTTCTTCACCTCCCTCACCAAGAGCAGATTTAACCAGTTTGGGGATACATAATCAATGTAATGACTTTACTCCACCTTCTCACTTCATCTCTTATTTACTTAGGCCGAAGCCATATAGAGTCGCGACTGGACTCATCCCTCTAGTCTGTAATGGTTATTCCTTTTCCCCACTAAACCTAGGCATAGGCACTAGGAGAAATCACGACTGAAATTTCTCCATACCCTTCCGTAACTTGGGATAAGGCTCACCTCCTTATTGAGGCATACACTCCTGCGTCAATCACCCAACGAGCAAAGCTCAGAGCCAAGTACATCCTCGGGTCTGATGATATCCTTTGCGGGTCTAGTGTATAGTGTAATCTATGTACACCCTCTAAGGTAACCATTCTCCTAACCCTTACAAGTTGGTCTAGGGGACTTTCATCAAAATCTCTTTCTCACTAGAGATGACTTTTTACCATCTGTTATTAACATTCCTCACGTATCTCCTCACTGGCCTCCTCTCTCTAGGTGGTGGTGGTTCAAGTCTCCTCAACTATTACTACTTTCTGTTTGGCTCCAACAGCCAGCCATCCTGTCCTATATATTGCTTAATTTGTTCGGCCGCTCTCTGTACACGTACACCGTCAAATATATTTTCTAACACATATGCACCCCATCTCTCAATACTTCCACTATTTGTACGGTCCCAACCACTTAACCGAGAGTTTTTGTGGTGCCGGCTCAAAGCGTTCTCTTTTCACCCACGCCAATTGTCTTTCTCTAACCTTCGTTTTCCCTTTTTACATTAGCTTTTCTCCCTCTACTCCATTTTCTACCTCTTTCCAAATTTGTTCTCTTGATGATTCGTGTGCCACTTCTGTTTCCTCCTCCGAATCAATTTGTGGTAACTTCACACTAATCAACCTTGGGATGTATCGGGAAAAGAAAGCATAGAAAGGTTGGGTACCCATTGTCTCATGCACTGCCTATTTAGCACTCTTTGGGTTTCTAAGAGATAATTGGGTCATCTAGTGGGATAACCCTTGCACAGGTTAGAGATAATTGTTTTCATTGTGGTGCATCCTTTTAGAGATACTATTACCTTGTGGATGACAAGGCGTGGTGGTTTTCCTAACTGATTTCACATGAATCACACAAATTTTTTAGTTGCTGAGACGTAAATTCCTTAGCGTTATCTAACAACAATGTATGCGGTGCTCCAAATACACTAATATATTCCCTAAAATTCTTACATACTTCCTCGGTCATCCTCGTTCTTAATTTATAAAACACAGTAAACTACTATAATGATCTATTATAGTTAATACATAGCGGTATCCGTGGGCTCCCGTTCCCATGTCGGTTATGTCTATGCTTAACCCCTCTAGAGGTTTACTTACTGACGGTAATTCTTGCCATTGTTGTTGGAGTCCACGACTACCCTTATGCTGTTGACAAGGTTAAACAGTTCCTCACATATTCTCTCACATCCGTTTTTAAGTTGGGCCAATAAAAAAAATCCTTCTGCTTTACTTATTGACTTCCTCTGCCCCAAATGACCTGATTCCTTATTATGAATTAATTCCAAGGCCCCTTGCTTCAGTTCACTAGGCAAACCAATAAGTAGTGTACACTGTTATCTAACTGCTGTTTAGTTAAATATAAAACTCCTTCTTCTATCACAAATTGATCTAAGTACTTTGGGGTATTTAGATCTGGGTATTCTGCCTCCTTCTAGATACTCTATCATTTCTCTCCATCTGAGGTCCTCTCGTGCATTTCCTTGATTTTTTCTTTAGTTTTTCCTAACCATCTCTCTTCTACTTGACATGGAATGATTCTTACTGGTCTACTAAAATGGTCTGCTACAGGTGGTTCTTTCTCCCTGCTTATATTCTATTTGATACCTATAGTCTCTCATTTCTAGGATCCACCTGTTCACCTAGGTGACTTGGTTCGTTGTTTAAACACTGACACTAACGGTTGGTGGTCTGTTCTGATGATCACTTTGGTTCCCCACAGGAAATGATGAAACTCTGCAGGCTAAAACTATCCCTAGGGCTTCCCTATTGTTGCCGAGTATCGCGTTTAATGGTTTTAATTTTTGGAAAAGTAAAAGATTACCTGGGCTTTGCCTGTTCATTATACTGCATTAGTACTGCTCCTACATGGGTTTGACTAGCATCGGTATCCAACACAAAAGGTTTATTGATATGGCCTTAGTTTAAAATGGGAAACACTAGTCAGTTTATTTTTTAGTATCTGAAATGCCTTCTGGGTTTCCTCCCGACCATTCGAATGGGTTTTCCTTCTTAGTCAAATTAGTGATCGGCACCCCTATTTTTGCGAATCCTTCTATGTACTTCCTACAGAAACCTACCATTCCCAGAAATCTTCTGGTTTCCTTGATATTAGTGGGGGGGTTTTAATTTTCTCTACGGCTTCTATGTTGTCTGGGTTGGGCTGGGAACCTTCCCTTTGGGCACTACGTGTCCTAGAAAACTAAAATTTTCCTTGCCCTATTTCACATTTGGTCAAATTTTAATTGACTCCAAATTTAGTCAGATGTTCAAATAACTATCGATCCTCTCCAACAAGACCTCGTAACTGGGTGCCATCAGGATAATGTCATCCAGATAATTTTTAAGCCAGTTCTCTTTCAGTAAAGGGGTTAAAACCTGGGCTAACTTGCGAGAGAAAATTGCCGCACTGCAATTCAACCCAAAGGGAAGTCTTTTGAACCTATATAAGGATATTCCTTCACTAAAAGTTGTTAGATCTCTACTACTCTCATCCAACAGTATTTGATAATATGCATCTTTCATATCGAGGGTGGCATAGCATTCGTGTTGTTCACGGTGGACCCTCCAACTGAGCAGCTTCACACCACTGGGTTACAGGCAGTGGATGCCGATCCTCCCATTGACGAAAGCGCACCCTCTCTTGACGAAGTCAGAGAGGCTGTAGCAAAGTTGAGGGGTGGAAAGGCAGCTGGTGTTTGTAATATCAGTGCGGAGCTCCTCAAAGCTGGGGGTGAGGCCATGATCCACGGGTTGCATGCTGTCCTGACTGCCGTGTGGCAATCAGGTACCATTCCTCCTGACTGGAAAAGGGGGCTGGTCGTCCCTATCTGGAAAGGGAAAGGCGACCGTCAGGACTGCAACAATTACCGCGGTATTACACTGCTCAGCGTACCAGGCAAGGTGCTTGCCCATCTATTGCTGACACGGATTCGCAGCCATCTGGTGAAGCATCAGAGACCTCAGCAGTCTGGGTTCACGCCTGGTAAGTCAACAATGGACCGTATCCTAGCGCTTCGTGTCCTGGTGGAACGCCGACGTGAGTTTCGACAGGGGAAACCCTTGTAGGCTTGTAGCCTATGTTGATCTCAAGAAGGCGTTTGACTCAGTGCATCATGAGTCACTCCGGGATCTTCTGCGACTTCGAGGGATTCCTGCAAGGACTATTGGTTTGATAACTGGTCTGTATTCTGGGACTGAGAGTGCTGTGAAGTGGGGGCAGGTTGTATCCAGCTTCTTTCCTGTGAATACAGGAGTGAGGCAAGGGTGCATCCTTGCCCCATCACTTTTCAACGCTTGTATGGACTGGGTATTGGACAAGGTTGTAGATCAAAGTGATTGTGGAGCATCCGTTGGCAACACCAAGATCACTGATCTTGTTTTTGCCGATGATGCAGTAATCTTTGCTGAGTCGCTGGAGGTCCTGGTGATGGCTCTCGAGGCACTGCACGAGGAGGCAAAGCCTTTGGGACTTGAGGTCTCCTGCTCAAGACCAAGGTCCAGGTGTTTGGAGACTTACTAGATGAAGCTACAGTCTGTTCATGCTGTGGCGAGGACATTGAGATCTTGGAAAGTTTTACATACCTTGGTAGCGCAGTCCATAATGACGGCGGGTCACGTCAAGAAGTCTTACGGCGGATTGGCATAGCCCACGGTGTTATGGACTCGCTCAGCGGGAGTATTTGGCGTTGTCGGTACCTGTGCAGGAGGACAAAGATCCGGATCTTCAAATCGCTTGTGATCCCTGTCTTACTCTATGGTTGTGAGACATGGACACTAAATAGTGATTTGAAGAGACGAATCAATGCCTTTGGTAATAAGTGTCTTCGCAGAATCATGGGTTATCGCTGGGATGATTACGTATCAAATCAGCGATTGCACCGTGAGACTGAATCGAGGCCTATTACCTGCATAGTCCGTCAGTGCCAACTTCGGCTATATGGGCATGTGGCACGCTACCCTGAAACCGATCCTTCCCATCGGGTTGTATCTGTAAGAGACAATCCGGCGTGGAGGAGGCCAAGGGGGTGCCCACAAGGCTTGTGGCTGGGGCAAGTTGATGTTTCTTGTCGAGAGCTGCTTGGTATGGGAAAGGAGCCTGCATGGGAACTCGCGCGTGGTGACCCTCGGGAGTGGCGTCGTAGGGTGGGCGAGGCGACGCGACCCCCGGCGTATGCCCCCAATGATTGATTGATTGATAGTATTCATAGCCCACTACAGACTACTAGCTTCCAATTTGGGTAGGGGGTGTATATCAGTGGCTAAATGTTGATTCACTTTCCTATAATCCAGACACATCCTATTTTCCCCATTCGGCTTGTTAACCAGTACTATAGGACTTAACCACGCAGCTGTGGAGTTTTCTATTATGTCCTTCTCTTCCATTTCTCTCAACATTTTAGCTATTAATTCCTTGGCTTTCTCCGGATACCCATATGTGACTCCTCTACACGGTTTTGGATCTAACACCTGAATATGAGCTGGTTCAGTTTTCATGGTGCCTAGTTCTCCTGCATCTAAGAGAAATAATTTATGGTGTTGTTTTATCAAGGCGAAAAGATGGTGTCTCTCCTGTCCACTTAGGTGCTTCCAGTCTCCCTTTTCCAGAATAGCCTGTATTCGTTCCTGTCGAGTACCACTACCTTTGCTAGCATCACTGTCGGGTAACATAGCGTTACTCATCCTAGTGGTGAGACAGCGTGGTCCTGCCGTAACTTGTTGCTCTTGAATTTCTTCTGAGTTTACTACTCCATACCTAGCTAAAAGTGTACCAGAACGTAACTTCAACTGTATATTACTGTTATTAACTATTGGTAGAAAGATGGTCCTTTCTTTAGTAACCTGGACACACATAGGTGTTATATTTTGCACTTGTCTTTTTCTAGGGTCCACCACGAGAATGGTTCCCTCTACCTCGTCCATTAGTAATTCTAACCATTGAGTTCTTTCTGGTCTTATGGTCACGCTTTGCTGTATTCTTATATGACAGCTTGATTTAGGCACTTCATCATTGCACTCCACGCTCTTAACTGCTCTTATGGTGCCGTATCGGTGTTCAACAAAATTCAAGGGGTAAGTTAGGTTAGCCCACATGACTTTTTTTTTTTTTGTAATTTATAGTCATTTCTTCTAGTCCTATTATATTCATTCCCACCAGAGCTTGGGTGGATAAATACTGGTCTGGCACTACTAACATTAACACTTCTATTGTTCTCTCTGCTCCTATGGTTATTTTTACTTTCACTTGACCTAAGATTCTCAACTTCTTGCCAATTATGCCTGTCAAACTAGGGATGTTACTGTGGGTTCTTATTTTAAGTTGTAAGTTTAAAGCTGCACTCTTCTTTATAGGTGAATATTCGCTTCCTGTTTCTAATAAAACTTCCGTGACGTGGTCATTAATGGCTAAAGGAATTATTGGGGATCGATGTTTAACTAGTCACCTGGAGAACACTTTTCTCCCAGGACAACTTTGGCTGCCTCTCCTACATCCTACTCTCCAGCAATCAAAACAAGCGTTGCTACCTGGCTTCCTTCGACAGTCTGCGGCTGAGTGGTTGTTCATTTTACAGTAGGGACAAAATGTCTGGGAATTCCTTCTCCAATCTAAACTGGGTAGCTTCTGGTCTTTACCTACTCTCAAATCTTGTAATTTCCTCTCCATTCCTACAATCTGTGCTCGCAGTTCTCTTACTTCTGACTGACTGACTGACAGTTCCTGTGACTGTTCCTGCTTAAAATAGCAGGTGTTATCTCTGACAGCTGCAGGTTCTGGTTTACCGCGTATATTCTATTTGTGTTTCTTCCGATGGCTATTGCCCTCTCAGTCTCCACTCTCTCTATGAATTTTCTCAGTGGGATTTGTTCATCCATGAAAAACTCTAATTTCTCCCTACTTTGGCTTGGTAATCCTCTCAACAGTTTTGTTTTTATGATCTTATCCCTAGGGGGAATTTCTCCTGAATGTTTTGACTTTGCTTCCAATATGGCGTATTTACATTTAAGTTTAGTTGCGAAATCTTGAGGATCTTCCAGCCAATCATACTTGACCTCCGAAATGCTGTTAAGGATTCTGTCGACATTATTATCTGTTAGTTCTTCATATAAACAATAAGTTAGGGAGTCCCATGATCTAAAATTGACCTGACTTAGGGTATTCTGTATGTATAACGCTAACGGTGGGTCCACTCTTGCCATAAGGATCCTCTTTCTCTCCTCCAAATCCTCTGAACAACTTTCTACTTGGGAAAAGAAAACTTTCAACCTTCCCTCGGCTTCGATTCCCTGCAAATCACTGAGGTTCAGCACTCGTATATCTCTAGGCTTTACCAATGACCTCACTGGTCTCCTGACATCCTTCTCCCCTCCCTTATCTCTCAACAATAACTCAAGAGCCATTTTCATTCTTTCCACTTCTTGTTCTAATAGAATCATCCTATCTAACCGCTCGTATTGTTCTGGACTGGTATCGTCTTCCTTGGGTGTCACTACTTCCTCCTTCCTAATCACCAAACCCTCTGCTCCATTCTCTGAAAAATTAATCAAATCCTCCATCTTGGAGAAAAAAAAAATGTATATGATGACTATTACTGGGTCTAGTGTTGGGCTTTTTAAGGTGGCTATTACAGCCACGACAACCCGCAGAAGTTGCTTACTTGCTGGGGCGTCTATAAAGCCTCAACACTGACATACACTTATTATCTCTGGTGGGTAACCCGGGCTTCCTAAGGCCTGCACTGCAGCCCATGCCTGGTAGTTGTGCATGATTACATTTACGAGTTTCTCATATATAAAGCTCCTGCCCATCCTGTTAAAGTGCACTCCATCATGCGCTAAGTCTCTGCATATGGTTTGGCGTTAAAGCTTAATTTCCTATACAGGTAGGTCCCGAAGATACGAGCAGTTAGGTTCCACCTGGCATACTCGTAAAGCGAAATCTTGTATAACAAAACACATAACTAATGCAAAGACTACTCTATACTGGACTTGCTACTCATTTTGGGCTATTTCCAGTGGAGGCCAGTTTTGCGATTCCTGCTATTTTCGAACATCACTCCCTTTTCCCTTCCTATGGTTTATCAGTATATATGATATACCGTTATCTTCGTAAATGTTTGTTCTATAATATTATCAAATAAAAAACTGTAAAATGCAATAAAGAAATGCCATTATGAGAGAGTTAAGAAATATGCATGAACTTAATATTCACTGGAACTCATCGCTATTTAATATTTTGCGAGAAAACATTTTAGATGCTAGCGATAGAAAGAAGCGGATTTTCATTAGCTTTCCATTGCTATATTTCGTTTTCTGATAAATGAAACATAACCATGCATAAATTAGCGTTAACTAAAAAAAATAACATCATCTATCGGGATAATACCCGATGGATGATGTTATTTATTTAGTTAACGCTAATTTATGCATGGTTCTAATTTATTTATCAGAAAATTAAATATAGCAATGGAAAGCTAATTAAATTCCGCTTCTATTGATATGTTGCATGTAAAAAGTCTTCACGCAAAATATCAAATTGCGATGAGTTTAAGTGAATATAAGCTCATGCATATTTCTTCAGAGTCTCATAATAATGGAATTTCTTTAGTGTATTTTACAGTTTTTTATTTGATAAAATTATAGAACGAACATTCACGAAGATAACAGTGTATCATTTATACTGATATGCCATAGTCTACTGTATTCATGGAACACTTTTTTACTTGCTGATACGATTGATGATGTTATTTTTTTAGTTAAAGTTAATTTAGGCATGGTGGTAATTCATTTATCAAAAAACGAAATATATCAATGGAAAGCTAATGAAAGTCCGCTTCTTTCTATTGCTAGCATCTAAAATGTTTTCTCGCAAAATATTAAATGGCGAAGAGTTTAAGTATATATTGAGGTCATGTATATTTCTTCACTCTCTCATAATGGCATTTCTTTAGTGTATTTTACTGTTTTTTATTTGATAATATTATAGAACAAACAGTTACGAAGATAACGGTATATCATATATACTGATAAACCTTAGGAAGGGAAATAGGGGCGATGTTCTAAAATGGCAGGAATCACAAAACTGGCCTCCACTGGTCATGGGCGGGTTGGCGCGGGGCACGAGTAGCAAGTCCAGTATAGAGTAGTCTTTGACTAATGGTAAAATATAGGTTTGGTTCCAGGACCATCAATTAAAAAAAAAAATAAAAAAAAAAAAAAATTCAAGCTAAAATAAACTGTAGCAAACACAACAAACACACAGCGTCTATATTACCCACACTGTACTACCTATTCTGTAGAAAAAGCATTCTGAAAGAGAAAATAGCACACAAAATAACATAACTGCACATTAATTAAACATAAAACATGCATAACAAGCAAAAAAGACGTTGTAATGTATGGGACGCCGCGTGATACAAGAGAAGGTAGTGTAGAGGTCCCAAGGTTGGGGCCGCACACATGCTAATTACCCCTAAAGGTCAGGCCGCGCCATATGCTTAATTACCCTTCAGGTCACGCCTTGCTAGGGGTGGCCTGACTGCGTTCCCAAGGTTGGGGCCGCACACCTGCTAATTACCCCTAAATGTCAGGCCGCGCCATATGCTTAATTACCCTTCAGGTCACGGCTTGCTAGGGGTGACCTGACTGCGGTCCCAAGGTTGGGGCCGCACATCTGCTAATTACCCCTAAAAGTTAGGCCGCGCCATATGCTTAATTACCCTTCAGGTCACGCCTTGCTAGGGGTGGCCTGACTGCAGTCCCAAGGTTAGGGCCGCACACCTGCTATTTACCCCTGTCAGGCCGCGCCATATGCTTAATTAACTCAAGCCGTGACCTCTTCAGGTCACGGCTTGCTAGGGGTGACCTCACTGGGGTCAACCAAATCCCCTTTTGTCCAGCCCGGGAGTGGTAGGGCACGCATTTTGAACTTGATAATTTTACTCACCCCAGTTTGAATGTCGTATCATTGGATTTTTTATCTCGTATATTGAAAATAGACCCTAATTTACACTTCTCGTATCATCGGATTCTCGTATACCGAATGTTCGTATAACGGGACCTCCCTGTACTGAGCTAGTTTCTTGTTCAATTTGTTATTTATCGCTTTAGCTATTTTATCGTATGTTTCTTGCTCAACCCTCCTAGCGTAATGGTCTGTTATGATCCTGTGTTCTAGCATGCAAATCCTTATCTCACAGCGGCACGTTGCCTGTACGGCTTCTACTACCTTCCTAATATCTTCCACTGTCTCCCACCTTACTGACTTCTTTGATGTCATTACTGCCTAACCATAGGATGACTAACTCAAATTCTTTCTGCAAGACTCCGTTCAATCTATCATCTGAAAAAAAAAGTTCTAATCTTGCCTCCTGGCGCTCTATAAACATCTACTGTTACGTTAGGATCATCTACTTCCACGGTCTGAGGGACCTAGTCATAGTCAGGTCCCCAACTAGCACTACCCTGTACATGGATGTGATCACTGAGCACTGGCACTTGAAAAATAAAAAGGAATTAGTTAGCATGTGGGTAAGGGGAAGACTGAAATGGATCCCTAACCAGCTGCCACCAACTTGTAGCGCCCTCCCTTATAGCTAGATGTTAATTTGAAGGGCTCCACAAACCTGGCGATTACGCTGCCACCACCCACAATAAGTGGGGGAAAAAAAGAAAAAAAAATTTAGAGAATATATGAGGATAACTGGGACTTAACCCTTTCACGCACGAAAAGTTTATTAATTTTTTCCGTCCACTGCGACATCAATTTGGGGCTCTCTAAGTTGCCCCGCGGAATGGCCTGACTGTGCGGCGAATGTTTTGTTTATGTTATCAATTTCAACCAAGATTATTCTTTTTTCCTGGCATTATTATATATCGTTGGTTTCGCAAGAGAAACATTCTGCCTTATGAAAGACAAAAATAACAAGAAATGCAAATAAATAGCAGAGTTTAACGACTTCAAAAAACATTGTGTAAAGAGAAATAAGAAATACTTACGTTCACCACTTCGTAGCTCGATACTTCCTGAGTCGACTTTTTGTGGTTTATATGCCAATAAAAGCGGTCTTTTATGAGGATTCCAACGCTACCATTATAATTTTCATATGGCCAGTAGATTTTGAGAAAATGGAGGAAAACTGAAACACATGTTGGAAGACGGATGGCTAAGAAGGCGGGCTAACACGCTGCCTGCTGAGAGTGAACAGGGACACGGGCCCTTATCACTTCAAATCCATTCACACGAGCGAGTTGACAATTAGTTTATTTTATAGGCCTAGCTTGGATCTTTTACGCAGAAAATTTTGACGCAATTCTGATAAATACTTTATTTTTGGCGAATGTTTTTTTTTTTTACGCAATTCGCGTCAAAAGCTAAGATGTACACGGGCCCGTTTTGACGCGATCGCATCACCATGTGTGAAAGGGTTAATAAACGACTCGTTAACAGGGTTTCTTTATACTCGAACAGTAATCACATCCCAGTTCTAAATGGCTAATGGTTTACCACAGAAAACTATACTTCACATCATATAGTTGAACGAAACGCCTAATTACTCCTCCTGGCTTAACACACAAAAGGTTCCTACTATTGAGTTATCAGGTACTATATCTATCTATCTAAAACACTCTGGGGAGCGGGTACAGGGCCTTAGCTCTATATACTGGTGTCTCGGCGGGTCACCAACTCTGCACAGCTCAGCAACACACAACCATCGCCATCAGCACACACGGGTCCCTCAGGGGATCAACCACCCACTCAGCTCAGCTCAGCTCAGCTCACTGTTCCCAGCTTCAGACCCTGAATATACATATAACCCCCAATTACAAGTCATGTAATTTAAGATCAAGAACTAATCACTGCCCTATATGTACATCCTTATAAGTACACCGCCACACACCTACCTTCAAAAAGGGTTGTAAGACATGACTCTCTCCGAGCGTGTTGTCTCGACAAGGGCTGGCAAGAGAGAGAGCTCGTGTACTTTTTCCCTACCTCGCCTTCTTGCCGTGACGTCACTAGCGACCACTGGTATAAAATATTGCCGGAAACCTATATCTAAATGATTAGGGACTGAGGAGTAAAGAAAAATTGTGAGCATTTAATTACTAGCTATATATGTACAGGAGAACCTCGTTTATCCGGCACCCGCGGGGGGGAGCGCATGCCGGATAACTCATTTTGCCGTTGTTTTGAGAGTTACTCTTATGGAATCGCCCAAAATCCCCTTTTTTTTTTTTTTTTTTTTTTTTTTTTTCCATCACAAGGAACCGGCCAAGGGCACAATAAAAATGGGTAACACAAGGCCCGCTTAGTTGCCAGTCCCTATAAAGAAGACAGTAAGAGAATAAAATAAAAAAGAGGGGTGAGCCAATTTAGTTCGGGAGGTGTCTTGTTACTCTTCTTTTGAAAAGATGTAAGTCATAGGAAAGTGAAAAAATAGAAACAGGAAGAGAGTTCCAGAGTTTATCAGTGGAAAACAAACAAAAAAACAACGATTAGTGCCGTTGTTTTGAGGCTGCCGTTGTTTTAAATGCCGGTTAAACGAGGTTCTCCTGTATATAGCTGGACTATATATGACTAGAACCCTCCTGAGGAGAGACAAGGAGAGGTATGTCAGGAGTCTCGCTGAGGATGTCGAGGGTCATTTGAACGCTAATGACCGACCCGCCTACCGAGCCCTGAAGAAGCTCCGTTCCAAGTCTCCTTCTCGGGCGAGTGCTATTCGAACAGCAGATGGGCGCCTCGTGTCGGACATGGATGGGCAGATGGCTCGTTGGGCTGAGTACTTTGGGCAGTTGTTCACGGTGGACCTTCCAACTGAGCAGCTTCACACCACTGGGTTACAGGCAGTGGATGCCGATCCTCCCATTGACGAAACCGCACCCTCTCTCGACGAAGTCAGAGAGGCTGTAGCAAAGTTGAAGGGTGGAAAGGCAGCTGGTGTTTGTAATGTCAGTGCGGAGCTCCTCAAAACTGGGGGTGAGGCCATGATCCGCGGGTTGCATGCTGTCCTGACTGCCGTGTGGCAATCAGGTACCATTCCTCCTGACTGGAAAAGGGGGCTGGTCGTCCCTATCTGGAAAGGGAAAGGGGACCGTTAGGACTGCAACAATTACCACTGTATTACACTGCTCAGCGTACCAGGCAAGGTGCTTGCCCATCTATTGCTGACACGAATTCGCAGTCATCTGGTGAAGCATCAGAGACCTCAGCAGTCTGGGTTCACGCCTGGTAAGTCAACAACGGACCGTATCCTAGCGCTTCGTGTCCTGGTGGAACGCCGACGTGAGTTTCGACAGGGGATGCTTGCAGCCTATGTTGATCTCAAGAAGGCGTTTGACTCAGTGCATTGTGAGTCACTCTGGGATCTTCTGCGACCTCGAGGGATTCCTGCAAGGACTATTGGTTTGATAACTGGTCTGTATTCTGGGACTGAGAGTGCTGTGAAGTGTGGGGCAGGTGTATCCAGCTTCTTTCCTGTGAATACAGGAGTGAGGCAAGGGTGCGTCCTTGCCCCATCACTTTTCAACGCTTGTATGGGCTGGGTATTGGACAAGGTTGTAGATCAAAGTGATTGTGGAGCATCCGTCGGCAACACCAAGATCACTGATCTTGTTTTTGCCGATGATGCAGTAATCTTTGCTGAGTCGCTGGAGGTCCTGGTGATGGCTCTTGAGGCGCTGCACGAGGAGGCAAAGCCTTTGGGACTTGAGGTCTCCTGGCTCAAGACCAAGGTCCAGGTATTTGGAGACTTACTAGATGAAGCAGTACAGTCTGTTCATGCGTGTGGCGAGGACATTGAGATCTTGGAAAGTTTTACATACCTTGGTAGCGCAGTCCATAATGACGGCGGGTCACGTCAAGAAGTCTTACGGCGGATTGGCATAGCCCACGGTGTTATGGACTCGCTCAGCGGGAGTATTTGGCGTTGTCGGTACCTGTGCAGGAGGACAAAGATCCGGATCTTCAAGTCGCTTGTGATCCCTGTCTTACTCTATGGTTGTGAGACATGGACACTAAATAGTGACTTGAAGAGACGAATCAATGCCTTTGGTAATAAGTGTCTTCGCAGAATCATGGGGTATCGCTGGGATGATTACGTGTCAAATCAGCGATTGCACCGTGAGACTGAATCGAGGCCTATTACCTGCATAGTCCATCAGCGCCAACTTCGGCTATATGGGCATGTGGCACGCTACCCTGAAACCGATCCTTCCCATCGGATTGTATCTGTAAGAGACAATCCGGCGTGGAGGCCAAGGGGGCGCCCACAAGGCTCGTGGCTGGGGCAAGTTGATGTTTCTTGTCGAGAGCTGCTTGGTATGGGAAAGGAGCCTGCATGGGAACTCGCGCGTGGTGACCCCCGGGAGTGGCGTCCTAGGGTGGGCGAGGCGACGCGCCCCCCGGCGTATGCCCCCAATGATTGATTGATTGATATATATGTATTACTTTACTCTCACCACTCAATGTAAACTTTTCGTCAATCGTGAGTCACAGGATTAACCCATTTTCTTGCGTTACACATACATCTACTAGTCGTCTCACTCTTGCATCCTTTCTCTTTCTCAAATACTCCAACACTATCCTCCCATTTATCAGGGGGTCATCCTCTCACACTAACGGCATATATTCTACACATGTATATCCTTCTTGTCATCTCACTCTCACCCATTCTTTCCAGGTGTCCAAACCATCTCGGTGTTCTGTGCTTCACCACCACCACCACTCCGCACCCTCACCATTCACCACCCTTTTCCATTACTAGCCATACAAAATCTTCCATATACATTTATAGTACATAATTATGTTACTAAGTTATACTTATGCAAACAATGTGTAACACTTTCCATATTCTCAGGGACACCAATAATAAGGCTCCTGTGGAACACCATCTACAGGCAGCGTAGGCGACTACAGCATATGGAGAGGGAGGCTGTGAGAACACCACAACAGCTGATAGCGAGGGCTGCCAATTTTCTTCCCCCGAAGGAGTTTGATTTTTTTAAAGGACAGATATCAAATGCCGTCACCAGCAAGAATGGTAGAAGGTTTGGGGTACAGGAGAGGAGGTTTGCTCTAGTGGTATATCACCACAGCCCAAAAACTTATAGATATCTTTGTTCAATATTCATGCTTCCTTCAGTTTCAACATTGCATTCATGGTTAAGAAAAAAAAATTAAATGTTGGCTGGAACAAACAAACTCTTGCAATCCTGAAAAAGAAAGCAGAGGCAATGCCAAAGGAAGAGACTCTTTGTGGCATTGTATTTGATGCAATGAGTATCAAAGAATCTCTTCATTTTGACCTTGCCTCTGATTCAATTACTGGTAGGGAGGATTTTGGTGAACATGGCAACAGTTTCAAACCAGCAAACCATGCACTTTGTGTTCATGGTTAAAGGTACAAAAATGGAAAATGGTTTTAGGATATTTCTTTTATTCGGGAGGGATTAACACTTGCAGATTAAGGGAATTATATGAAATGGCCATAAGTAAAGTTACGGGTACATTATTTTTATGACGCACCTTATCTTTTGAAAAGCCTCAGGAACACTATTTTGCAATATAACATTAAAGTTGGGGGAATATCATTTCATGGGACCATGTGAAGAACTTTTTTTTTAAAGATCATGAGCAGAAGATTAGACTTGCACTTACATTAACAAATAAGCATATGTGTGATGAAGGCTTTTCAAAAATGAGGGCGAGTCTAGCTGCTCAAGTAATGAGCCGTACTGTCGCAGCAGGCATTTACACGCATTCCATTGCAGGCTTGCTGCCACAGGAAGCTGTCCATACAGCAGAATTTGTATATGAGGTGGACAGACTATTTGATTGCTTTAATAGTTCACTTGCTTTTCATTTCAAAAATGTTCGAGGGGGGTTTAGTTCAAAATCTTGTCATATGGAATTCATTACTAGTATAACAACATATACAAAGTCATGGGAAGGGGATGCTCCACCTCGTGTACACATTCACTGTATAGATGGATGGCTCATTAACTCATTAACTTAGCAAAGCTCAAAGCTCTTTGGCAAGATCTCCAGAGCTTTAAAGTAAATTACCTACTTACCCACAGACTCAATCAGGATTGCCTTGAAAATCTGTTTGCCAAATTGAGGATTAGATTCGGGAACTGTGATCATCCCAGTGTCTATCATTTCATGAAGGGGTTAAAATCAATAATGACCCATGACCTTTTTTCAGTTCCCTCTTGTAGTAATTCTGAGGCAGACGACTCACGTTCCTTGACCTAATATCAAACTGGGAATCAGATGACCCCTTAACCACTACTTCAGATTCTGACTCTGAATCTGAAGATACAGTAGTAGCCAGCTTGCCACTTGCTGAAGTGAATGCTCTTGTGTATATAGTTGGTTGGACATGCAACAGATTTTTGAAAACTCATGATTGTCCAAATTGCAGGGAGTATTTGTTAGATGTAAGTCATCAGTTAGATAGCAGCAGTAAATTGTTTTGTTTTTTTAAAGCTGAAAGTAAATGTAAAGTAAATGAATTGATTACAGGAAGTTTCGACGGAATGCACTTTCGACGGTAAAAAATGGAAGTTTCGACGATACCGTCAAACTCCGTCGAAACTTCCAATATGTCTATACGTATGTCTATCATAGAGTATCCCACCCTAACGTGGTAACACCTATCAAACTTAGCTTGCCTATCATTAATCTTGTATTTAATAAAATCAAATAGCGATAAAGACTAATAAACAATGAACAACAGTACTGTTTGTGCGGCTTCATCCTCAGGCTAAAGTAGTTCCCTCCTGATGGTAACAGTTAGACTACAGAAAACGGCACCTCAGTTTGTGGGGAAACTTGGGAATCCTGAGACATTATTTATTTATTAGTTTATTTATTTACTCTATTAATGATCTATTGTCCTCATCATCATCCTTCAGCACAGGAGGAGTCGTGCCATAAGATTGATTTTAATTCTATAGAAATTAAAACAGACAAACAGATTATTTCCACAACTTGTGTGTCAATAAGAATTTTATTTCATATAAATTTCATTGTTGAAAATTTATCAATGAACTGTCTGATAAAAACATGTATGGATATGATATTATAAAAAATTCATTCAAAAAAGTAAAAAATATGAGTGTACATAATTTAAATGAAATTCAAAATTTATTCATTAAAAGTTTAAAGGATGCATGTATATACATAAATGACATTATTAAAAAAATATTCCTAAAAGTCAAAAAGATGAATGTGTGTAGGTACGTTCATATATGACATTATTAAAATTGTATTCATGGAAGTTAAAAAGATATATTAGTCTTCATCATGTTCGTATGAATTATGCAGGGCTAATACAAGCTGAAGAACCTGGGTGGGAGTAATAAATTTATTCTTGTATGATGCCCATATGTCAAAGATTTTGCCCTGATATTCTCTAAAATTCTTTCGCTGGTATCGTTGAAGTATTTCTTCGGAAACTAGCTGGTGCGTAGTGGCAACCTGACGAGATTCACGATATAGGATTTCCATCAGCTTGTAGACATTGATGTTATGGTTATCATTCCCTGCCTTTGAGCACAGCTTGTTAAGTCCAGAATGCCAGCCTTCTACATCATTATTCCTTCTAACTGCCTGACCATAGATGCTCCAAGAGGACGGTGGAAAAGTGTTCGTCGATATCCACGTGGACTCATATACTCAAGGAGATGGTGAAACCCCTGATGATTTGAAGGGTCTATGAGGTCCTGGAATTCCTGGAAGGTGGCAGATATTTGCTGTGGAGGTAAAAATGGTAGTGACATCAGCTCTCGTAGAAACTTACGTGACTGACTTTTGGTAGTACATGGATGAAGACCATGTTCCTTGAATTTTTTCCATATTGATTGGGT